>PVLC010002564.1:99463-112727 GCA_004027655.1 Graphiurus murinus
GGGGGGGACAGCCACACTGCCCAGCATCAGCCAGGGTGCCTGGGAAAGGCAGGCAGAGCAGGGCGTGGGGGCCCTAGGCACCCGACGCCAGCCACCAAGAGTATAGCACTGTCTAGGCCCGAATCCCCCAAGGAGTCCAGCACTGTCCAGGCTCGGGGTGGGGGTGGGGCTTGAGGCCCCTGCCTGGGGTCACAGAGCACCACGGAAGGTCAACCTGGAGGTCTCCAAAGGGGACTTGGGCAGGAAGAAGGGGCAGGCTCACTGAGGCCCCTAATGGGGTCACAACTATGAGATGAGGTTTCAGGCCGGCAAGGGGCATGGACCACAACTAGAACACACTCACCGGGCCAGCCTGCGTGTCCCCAAACGGCCCAGGGCACAGAAGCTTCTCCACTGAGCACCGCAGGCTGGTCACACCACCTGGGGGGCAAAGGACACTGCTGGCCTCCCCAGCCCTGTCAATCTGACCCGACCCAGGGAGTGACCATGCCCAGCCAGCGTGTCTGGGGCACCACTCCACCTAACCCTCTTATCTGCCTCCTCCCCACTGACAGCTGAGGAAATTGAGTCACCGGAGCCTCAACTGCCCAAGGTCAGAGTCCAGGTGCACAGGGGAGGCATGTCTCCAACTGCCCCCCACATCTGATTCAACAGAGCCGGGACCCTGACTCTCCTGCCCACCCGGCTGCAGGAGAGCCCCCCAGCTGGGCTGCAGGAGCCCCGTTTTGGGTGTACATAGAAGAGGCTGGGAACTCTGAATTTCCTCCCCAAGCTGCACAGGAAGGCCAGAAGGGAAACCCATCCTGAAAAAGGAAGTCTCCCCCAAAACCGAATCTCTCCTACCTCTGCAAATGTGGGGCTGGACAGGCCTGCGGAGTGTCACACTCAGGTCCCGAACCAGCCCCCTACAGTCCCTTCTCTGGACAGTTGGGGACCCTGGGCTTCAGGTTGCTCCCCCCCAACCCCACCTTCTGGCTGGTGTGCCGCTGGGGCCTACGATCCAGCCCAGGTGCCAACTGGCCCCAGCAGAGGCCCACGATCTAAGGTCCAACCAAAGGGCGAGGAGACAGGGCAGAAAAAAGGGGTGCAGGAAGGGCGGACAGGGTCCACAACTTTTGGCAGGGTCCTGTCTGGTGTCACATGGGCCTCGGGAACCTTACTCCAGTCCTATCTCCCCAGGAGTGGCTCAGGAGGATGACATCCGCCACGCCTGAGTCCCTTCCTACCCTTGCCTCGGGGACTCCCCCCAGCCCCAGGACCCCCTCCCACGACCCGACGTCCCTGTGCCCGCGGGACGTCCTCCAGTCGCCTGCCAGGACCCCGACCCGCCGCCGGTGCCCGGGGCGCGCGCGGTGGGCGGCCGTGACGCGCGCCCGATCGGACCCGCGCGGGACCCCGGGGGCGTGTGTATGGGGCGCATCGCGCGGGGCCCTGCAGGGAGGACCGCCCGCTCCGGGCTCGGGCGGCTGTGGCGACCCGCCAGCCGGGCATGGGGGGGGACAGAGCGAGCGCGGCCGAGCGCCGCCGAGGTCCGGGGGGGGCGTCCCCGCTTACCCTGCGCGGAGATCGGGGCCAACTCTCATCCACCCGCCGCGGCGCCCCCGTCGCTGCACCTGCCGCCCGCCGGGGAGCCCCGCGGCGCCGCGAGCCGGGAGGAGGCGGCCCCGCGGGTCCCGGGCAGGAGCGCGGAGGCGGCGGCGCCGGATCGCGCGCGCGCTCTGGAGGCGCGGGCTGTGCGCGCCCCCGGCCGGCCTGCGCAGCCGCCGCCCCGCCCCGCGGGGGCGCGCCCGCCCGGTCACGCGGCGCCGCCTTTGTTTGGGTGACCCACGTGGGTCCCCGCTGCCCGCACCCACGCGCACGCGCGGCCGCCCGCCAGCCGCGGCCACCGGCGCCGCGGACACAGGCGCGCACGGGCACGCACGCCGCTGTCATCCCGCCCGCGGGCCCGGAGCCTCCTCCCGAGGCGGGTCGGTGACTCTGGCGCCGGGGGCGAGCCACGTGCTGGAGATAAATACCTGTCCCCTGCCTGCTGGGGGGCGCGCAAGACAGCCCCTCCCCTGGGCTGAGACCTGGAGGCCAGGCTGGAGGTGGGCTGCCTCCCTGTGGACTCGCCAATGCCTAGCTGGCACTGACCCGCTGTGGCCCGGGCGTGCCCTATCCAAGCCAGCGACCCCCAGGAGTCAGGGTCTCTCAGTAGGAATCTACCTACCACACCTGGACTTCGGGGTCCAAGGTTCTCTAGCTCACAGAAGGGCGCTCCGGGGCCAGGCGAAGGGGAACCCCAGGCCTGTACAGATGTTAGGGGACCCGCCATGAACTTCCTACCAGATCTGATCCAGGAAGAGAGCTGCTGGGCTTGGGGGAGTGGATGTGGGGGACTGAAGAGAAAACAGAAGTCCTGAAGGCTTTCTTTCTTTCTTTTTTTTTTTTTTTTTCTTCTTCAGTACTGGGGGTTGAACCCAGGGGCATTCTACCTCTGAGCTACACTCCCAGCCCTATTTTTTCTCCCTTATTTTGAAACAGGGTCTCACTAAGTTGCAGAGGGCCTCGCTAAATAACTGAGGCTGGCTGCGAACCTGCGATCCTCCTGTCTCAGCCTCCCAAGTACTGGGATGACCAGCGTGCACCACCACGCCCGGCGCTGGGGGCTTTCTTTACCCAGCCTCTCTGCCTCCCTCCTCAACTGGGCCCTTCCTGTCTACCATGTATATCTCCAGCCCAGCCCCGGTGCTGGACACTGACCTTAGGAATCGTAGGAATCACCTCTGACCTGATGATTCCAGAGCTGGACTACACACACACACACACACACACACACCAGCACCCTCATAGTTCCCTGTGGTCCTCTAGTGTCATCTTTGGACTGGGTCAGGGTGGCACGCAGGCAGGCTCCTGCAGGAGCCGGTACCTCTGAGCCTGAGTTTCCTGTTTGCAGAACAAGGACACGGGAGCATGGCGAGCGCACGCGCTGCCCCATTCCTCTGTGGCTCTCGGGGTGCCGGGCGGGTAGACACAGAGGTGCCTGGGGGGCCTTCTCACACAGCTGAGAACTGCTTTGGGCCGGAACCACGGCAGTGTCCCTTCTGGGCCTGGCACCCCTGCCAGGCACCACACCTTGCTGCCCCGCCTCACCGGCTCCTCCCAGCTCTGCCCTTTGCTGCCTTATCTCCATCCTCCAAGGAAACGGGACGATGTTTTTCCCAAACACAAGCTCTACTTTCCTGTCTCCAGGTCATTCCCTCTGCCGAGTCCTCCCAGGGCTACCTCCCCTCCTCTGACTACCCAGCCTGCCAGCCCCTCCCCACCGAGGGCCAGCCTGGCCAGAAACACTCCCATGCAGCCAGAGATCTCCGGGGTCCCCACCTGGCACCCCGCTTCCTTGTGCCCCCAACACCAGGACCACAGTTTTGACTGTTGATGCACGGGCTCTTTCCTCTCCACGGGTCCCATCTGTCCAGCGGGGAACTTCTACCCGGAAAGGCCGGGGTCCCTCCCTGCTAGGGTTTAAGTGGGTCCCAGAGTCCACACGTTGCAAACTTAGTGGGGGGCACGACGGCATCGAGAGCTGGGCCCGTCAGGTGCTCCGTCCGCAGTAAGGAACCCTACGGCTATTGCAGGAAGCGAGAAATGAGGACTGTCCTTTCTGCCCGCCACCACGGGACGACACAGCAAGGGGACCCTCACCAGACACGGGCCCAGCCCTCAGGACTATAGGAAACTAATCTCCATGCTTTGGGCTTTTTTTGTTGTTGTTGTTATTGTGGTGGTGGTGGTGGAGATTGGACCCAGGAGCTCTCTACCGCTAAGCTATGCCCCCTATTTATTTATTTAGTTTTTTTGTTTGTTTGTTTTGTTTTGTTTTTTGGTACTGGAAATTGAACCAGGAGCATTCTACCTCTGAACTACATCCCCAACCCTTTTTATTTTTTATTTTGAAACAGTTGCTGAGGGGCTTGTTAAGTTGCTGCACCTGGCCTTGAACCCATAATCCTCCTGTCTCCGTCTCCCAAGTACTTGGATGACAGGTGTGCACCTCCATGCCCAGCTCTATTTGTGTGTGTGTGGGGGGGGTGTTACTGGGGATTGAACCGAGGGGCATTGTACCTCTGGGCCATACCCCCTACTTTTTATTTATTTATTTATTGTGTGTGTGTGTGTGTGTGTGTGTGTGTGTGTGTGTGTGTTTGGTATTGGGAATTGAACCCAGCAGCATTCTACCTCCAAGCTACACCCCAGCCCTATTTTTTATTCTTTATTTTGAAACAGGGTCTCACTAAGTTGCGGAGGGCCTCACTAAGTAGCTGAGGCTGGCCTCAAACCTGTGATTTTCCTGTCTCAGCCTCCCAAATACTGGGATTACAAGTGTGCACCACCACACCTGGCTTATTTCTTTTATTTTGAAACAGAATCTAAACTAGGTTGATGACATTCTCACTACTTGCTGAGGCTGTCCTCAAACCTGCAATCCTCCTGTCCCAGCCTCCCAACTACTGGGATTATACGCGTGTGCCACCACACCCAGCTTATTTTTTATTTTGAGACAGTCTCCCTAAATTGCCCAGACTGGCCTTGAACTTGCCATCTTCCTTTGTGGGTCTCCTGAGTCACTGGGATCGCAGGAGAGTGCCACTGAGCTCAGCTAAATCTGTTCCTTTTTTATTTTATTTTTATTATTTTATCTGTTTTTTGCAGTAGTTGGAATTGAACCCAGGGGCACTCTACCACTGAGCTATATTCCCAGCCCTTTTTTATATTTTGAGACAGAATCTCACTAAGTTGCCAAGGCTGGCCTCAAACGTGCAATCCTAGCCGGGCATTCAATCCTAGCCCCTGGGTTCAGTCCCCAGCACAGGAAAAAAAAAAAAAAACGAGATCCTGCTGTCTTAGCCTCCCAAGTACTGGGATTATAGGCATGCACCACCACACTCAGCTTAAGTCTGTATTCTTTATAAACTACCCAGTCTCAGGCATTCTGTTACAGCAACACAAAATGGACTAAGACACTCCCCCAACACGCCAGGACCTTGGCTCTGTGTAAGTGTCGGGGCCCTTCTGTGCACATACTACAGAAACCCACCTCAAGCCCAGGGCCTCCCATTCGCTCATGAAGCTGAGGTGGCAGACACAGCCACTGAAGTGTCCCTGCCTCTCCGCATCTCCCCCAGGACACAGAAGCTTCACCCTCAGCTCCTGATCCCAGGGAGAGACCTCCTCCTTGGCCTCAGCCCTGCTGCAGACATGGAAGGTTCCACTTGGTCCTGCGTGGCCCCGTGCCAAGCCTGAGGCACCGTGGCAGCTGGGTAGGACTAGAGGTACTGTGGTTGCAGGGCCAGGCAAACCAGGGGCAGCAGGTGGCACCCGACAGACAAGGGGCGCAGCTTTCCACCCCAGCACACCGCAGAGCAGGAGCCCCAGGAATGTCCTCTGCAGGAACGGCCAGGATGAAGAGGGACAAGATGCCTGGGGGCCCCCAGCCCCTCACCCCCATTCCCTGGAACATCCTACAGGTGCCCGCTCTATGGCACAGGAGGGTACGCAAAATTGGTGGACAAGGGAGACGGGGCTCTTCCTGAAGAACAGCCTGGACCAGACCCTTCCCCCAAAACGGCAACTCCGCGTTATATAGTGCCTACCACCCGGCTCCTCACCACCATCCTGTCACCCCACTTACAGAGCAGGAATGTTAAGGACTAGACTGCGTACCCCCAAATCCATATGCTGGAGCTCCAACCCCAAGACCTCAGAATGTGGCTGTATTTCGCTGGGCATGGTGGCACACACCTGTAATCCCGGTACTTGGGAGGCTGAGACACAGAGGGTTGCAGGTTGGAGGCCAGCCTCAGCAATTTAGTGAGGCCCTCAGCAACCTAGCAAGACCCTGTTTCCAAATAAAAAGGGCCAGGGGTGTCGCTTGGAGGAGGAACACCCCTGTGTTCAATCCACAGTACCAAACAAAAGAATGTGACCATATTTAGCCGGGTGTGGTGGCGCACGCTTGTAATCCCAGCATTCGGGAGGCTGAGACCGGAGGATCCGGGTTCCCGGCCAGCCTCAGCTACCTAGTGAGGCACTCCGCAACTTAGCGAGACTCGGTTTCAAAATAAAGAATAAAAAATAGGGCTGGGGGTATAGCTCGGAGGTAGAATGCCCGAGTTCAAGCCCCAATACCGCAAAAAAAAAAAAAAAAAAAAAAAAAAAAAATGTGACCATACTTGAGCCTGGGTCTTTCCACAGCTAATCTAGTTAAACGAGGTCATAAGGGTGGGCCTTAATCCAATAGGACTTGCCAGAAAGGGACATTAGGACACAGACAGCCCCAGAGGACCAATTGCCGGTGGACCCAGAGCAGAGAGGGCTCAGAGGCGCCCCCCGCCCTCGCCTTCGTGTCCTGCCTGCCCTGCCGGAGCTGGAGCCCTCCCTAAGGGGTCTCTGTGGTACAGCCAGCCTCACACACCACGGCAGGGACACAGCGCCCGTGACACTGAGGGCCACCAGCTGGCACCCGCCTCCCCTGCTGAGCTGGTCAAGGGGAGGGCAGGGGACACTGCACCAGGTGGGCACTGCCACGCTCAGCCTGGTTGGCAGCAGGAGGCTGGAGCCTGCTCACACAGTGGGCACCAGGGGCCAGACAGGACCCCAGAGGGACCCCAGAGACCAGTGAAGCAGAGGGGTTGGCGGCCAAATGCAGGTAGGTAGAATAAGTCAGCAAGTGGCACGGGCAACTGAGGGTCAGGCTGACCTGGGTTCAAATCCCAGCTCCTCCCTCCCTTTCTTTCTTTCTTTCTTTCTTTATGTCTTTTCTTCCTTCTTTTATTTCTCCCCCACCTCTTGGTACTAGAGATTGACCCCAGGGGCATTCTACACCCCTAGCCCTTTATTATTTTTGTATTTTATTTTTGAAACAGTCTTGCTAAATTGCTGAGGCTGGCCTCAAACCTGCAAACCTCCTGTCTCAGCCTCCCAAGGACTGCAGTGACCGGAGTGCAGCACCACACCCAGCCTCCCTCATTTTCTGAGGTCGCACCCAGCACCCATCAGGTGCCCCAGGAAGGTTCGTGAGACTGACCTTAGCACACCGAATTGGAGCTGTCTTTCCACGCGCACAAAACCCCATGCCACGAGGGACACCAGGGCACGGGGGCGCGGGAAGCTGCCCGAGGTCACCCACGAGAGACAGGCTGGCACTGCGAACTCGGGCCAGCCGGCTCTGGATTCCGGGCCCTTCTCTACGTCACCTGGTCCCTGGAGATGGCAGCGCCTGGCACCCAATGGCCCTGGGAAGTGCTGGTAGAGTCTATTTTCCACCTGATTAGGGAGGAGAGGCAGCGCCAGGGCTGGAGAAGGTGCCTGGGCCGGGCCGGGGCTGGCAGGATGGAGGCGGAGGCAGCGGGAGGTTTGGGGGAAGAGCCCAGGCTGGGAATCGGGGTGGACATCGGGCAGAAGGGCTGCCGGGGGGCGGGGGGGACAGCCCCACCCCGGGAGCAGGCAGGACCGCAGGGCCGCAGAGCCAGCCTCGCCCTAACTCACCCTTGCCAGCAGAAGCCCTGGCACCCCGTCCCTACCCAGGTTCAGGAGCAAAGAGGGGCTTCCTTAACCTCTCCCGAGCTGACAGCTGCTCCCCAGGGAGCTGGTGTGCAGGGACCCCAAAGGCACCTCAGCGTGTGAGGGAATGAGCCCTACGAAGTAACACATGACTCTGGGGTACAGTCCAAGTCCAAGAAGCCCCCAGACCTCCACACTTCTGGGTAGACGGAGGTAAAGAAGCAGGACTAAGCCAGCATGGTGGTGCATGTCTGTAATCCCAGTACTTGGGAGGCTGAGACAGGAGGATCGCAGGTTAAAGGCCAGCCTCAGTGGCTTTCAAAATAAATAAATAAATAAATAAATAAAGGTGTAAATTGGAGATCAAATGCTGCTGGCTTCAGTCCCCAGTTCCATAAATAAATATATAAGGAGCCGGGCATGGTGGCGCACACTTGTAATCCCAGTAGTTGGGAAGCTGAAGCCAGAGGATCCAGGTTCACAGCGAGACCCTGTTTAAAAATAAAGAATAAACTGGGCATGGTGGCCCACGCTTGTAAGCCCAGTACTTTGGAGGCTGAGACCGGAGGATCTGGGTTTGAGGCCAGCCTCAGCTATTTAGTGAGGCTCTCTGCAACTTAGTGAGACCCTGTTTCAAAATAAAGAATAAAAAATAGGACTGGGGATGTAGCTCAGAGGTAGAATATCCCTGGGTTCAATCCCCAGTACTGCAAAAAAATTAATAATAATAATAATTAATAAATAAATATACCCGGGTGTGGTGGCACACGCTTGTAATCCCAGCATTCGAGAGGCTGAGACTGGAGGATCCGGGTTCATGGCTGGCCTCAGCTATCTAGTGAGGCACTCCACAACTTAGTGAGACCCTGTTTCAAAATAAAAGAATAAAAAATAGGGCTGGGGGTGTAGCTCGGAGGTAGAATGCCCCTGAGTTCAATCCCTAGTACCGCAAAAAATAAATAAATAAATAAATAAATATAAAAATATAGAATAAAATAGGACTGGGGGTGTAGCTTGGGGATAGAATGCCCCTGGGTTCAATCCCCAGTACCACCACCACCACCACCACCACCACAACAACAACAACAACAACAACATAATAATAATAATAATAATAATAAATATAAAGAAAAAATAGGACTAGGGGTGTAGCTTGGGGGTAGGATGTCCCTGGGTTCAATCTCCAGTACCACAAAATAATAATAATAATAATAATAATAATAATAATAATAATAATAATAATAATAAATATAAAGAATAAAAAATAGGACTGGGAGTGTAGCTTAGGGGTAGAATGCACCTGGGTTCAATCCCCAGTACTGAAAATAAATAAATAAATAGGGCTGAGGGATATAGCTCAGAGGTAGAATGTTCCTGAGCTCAATCCCCAATTCCATAAATAAATAAAAATAAAATGAATGAATGAATGAATGAGGCTGGGGGTGCAGCTCAGTGAGAGAGCACCTGTGGGCTCAATTTCCATTACCACAAATAAAAAGAAAAGAAAAGAATCTCTCCTGTCCCTCTCTCCCGCCTTCTGCTTCTTTCTAGAACAGGGCATTTCCGCTGGAGCCTGGCCCTCCAGACGTGCCCGGAACCTGCGAGCACGTGACCTTACCTGGCTAAGGGACCCGGCAGGTGTGATTAAATGAAGAACCGAGAAAGAGAGCTTATCCCGGATTATCCAGTGGATCCCACGGTAATCTCAGGAGGGAGGAAGGGCGGGAAAGCGGGAGGGCGGCAGAGCTGCAGAAGGAGGTGTGCTGGTGGGACCCGAGAGGAGAGAGAGGAGGGAGGAGATGCTACCCTGGGGTCTTAAAGGTGGAGGAAGGGGCCGAGCCAGAGAGCGCAGGCGCCTCTAGAAGCGGCCGACTCTGAATGGATTCTTCCTGGAACCTCTAGAAGGAGCCTGGCCTGCTGACGCTAGCGACCTCCGGAGTCATTCGAGAATGAGATCTGTGTTCTTCTTTAATATTTACTTATTTGTTTATTTATTTATTTATTTATTTATTTATTTATTTATTTTGGTACTGGGGATGCAACCCAGGGGCATTCTACCTCCAAGCCCTATTTTTACACCCCCAGCCCTATTTTTATTCTTTATTTGGAAACAGGCTCTCACTAAGTAGCTGAGGCTGGCTGTGAACCTGTGATCCTCCGGTCTCAGCCTCCCAAGTCCTGGGATCACAAGTGTGCGCCACCACGCCGGGCTCGACATTTGTGTTCCTCAAGCCACCGTGTCTGTAGTAGCCCTCTCTGCGGGCCTTCCCGTCATACCCTGCACATTCTCGGTCCCCTCTGGAAGCTCAGCAGGCCCCTCCACCTCTCCGGCTACCTCCTGATGGTACAGTGCATGCCTGTCCCAGCCAGTCCGCACGGCGGTGTCAGCCATGTCACACGGCGGCTTCCACACCCAGGCCTGTGCTCAGCCTGAGGCCGGCCCTGGCGTCTTCCCGCCTCCACTGGCTCCGGGCACCTTCCTCCCTCTGGCTCCCTAGGGGACACTTTGTCCTCTGTCCCTCCTGGGCCACCTCAGAAGAGCTGGCCTGCCCGCAAGTCCCGTCCAGCCAGAGTCCATGGCCACAGGCCTTGTTTCCCTTGGTCCTGGCCAGAGCCTCCCTCAGCCCCCACCCTCACTCCCCCCAGCCACTCGTCCTTTGGACCCGGATGCCACCTCCTAGCTGGACTGCACTGGCCTTGACCCTTGGGGATCTCCCTTGGGCACCAGCTCCCTCCCTGCCAGCGGCTGGCCCAGGCTTGGCTTGGCTTTTTAGTACTAGGGATGGACCCCTGGGGTGCTCTACCACTGGGCTACTACCCAGACACCAACCAACACCCCACTTTTATTTTTATTTTTTGGTACTGGGGATTGAACCCAGGGGCATTCTACCTCCAAGCTACACCCCCAGCCCTATTTTATTTTTTATTTTGAAATAGAGTGTCTCAGCCGGGTGTGGTGGCACATGCTTGTAATCCTAGTACTTGGGAGTCTGAGACAGGAGGATCACAGGTTCGCTGCCAGCCTCGGCTACTTAGTGAGGCTCTCCACAACTTAGTGAGACCTTGTTTCAAAATAAAGAATATATATATATGTATATATATATGTATATGTGTGTGTGTATATATACATATACATATATACATATACACACACACATATGTCTTGGACTGACCTCAAATCTGCAATCCTCCTGTCTCAGCCTCCCAAGTTCTGGGATCACAGACATGCGCCATCACGCCCAACTTCATTATTTTTTTGTTCTGTACTGGGGATTGAACCCAGGGGCATTCTACCTCCAAGCTACACTCCCAGTCCTATTTTTAATTATTTTGAAACAGGGTCTCACTAAGTAGCTGAGGCTGGCTGTGAACCCGGATCCTCCTGTCTCAGCCTCCCAAGTCCTGGGATTACAAGCGTGCACCACGCACACCCAGCTTTTTTTTTTTTTTTTTTTTGGAGACCTGGTCCCACTAAGTTGCTGAGGGTAGCCTCAAATGTTCAATCCTCCTGCTTCAGCCTCCCATGTCTCTGGGATTACAGGTGTGTGCCACTGTACCCTGCAGTTCTGGCTGTTCTGTCACGCCAGCCTCATGCACCATGAGGGCCATGCCCAGGGAAGGTTGGGGCCTCCCCGCCATGCTTTTCCCCTCTGGAGGGCCAAAACTGGGCTGATTGGTGGCTGAGTGTCCTTGGACATGCCACCCAGCCCACTGGGCCTCAGTTTCCACATCTGCAGGGTACAGGAGTGAGATGCCTGCCCCTGGGCTGGGACTGTGTTGGCCCATGTTCCTATGGGGGTGGAGCAGCAGCTTGTAGGATATGCGAGGCCTCCAGCAGGAGGGGTCAGACCAGGAACCCTGGGCCTGTGACCAGCGCTGCAGTCTGATCGTTTGGTGTTCCGGGCTGTCAGCATGTAGTAGGCACTCAATTAATGCAGGCCCAGATGACACCCAGAAAACTCATTCGCCTGTTTCCTTGATTTAAAAATGCCTTGGACAGCTGGGCATGGTGGCTCACACTTGTAATCCCAGCATTCAGGAGGCTGAGGCCGGAGGATCCAGGTTCAAGGCCAGCCTCAGCTACCTAGTGAGGCCCTCCACAACTTAGTGAGACTCAGTTTCAAAATAAAGAATAAAAAATAGGGCTGGGGGTATAGCTCGGAGGTAGAATGCCACTGAGTTCAATCCCTAGTACCGAAAAAAAATAAAAGAAAAGAAAGAATAAAAATGAGCCGGGTGTGGTGGTACACGCTTGTAATTCCAGCATTCGGGAGGCTGAGACAGGAGGATCACAGGTTCACAGCCAGCCTCAGCTACTTAGTGTGGCACTCTGCAACTTAGTGAGACCCTGTTTCAAAATAAAGAATAAAAAAATAGGGCCGGGGGTGTAGCTCGGAGGTAGAATGCCCGAGTTCAACCCCCAGTACTGCAAAATAAATAAATAAATAAAAATAAAAAATAAAAGTGCCTGGGGGTAGGAGGCCCCCAGACTTAAGAGCTGCTTTTCAGGAAAGCCGGAGACACAGCTGCTGGTTGTGCCACCGTCCCAGGGGCGTCCACATCCCAGAATGTCGAGATGGAGGCCTGCGTGGTGGCACACTCCTGTAATCCCAGTACCTGGGAGGCCAAGACTGGAGGATCGCAGAGTCAAGACCAGCTTAAGCAATAGGGTGAGACCCTGTTTCAAAATAAAAAATAAAAAATGCTGAGGATGTAGGTCAGAGGTGGAATGCCTTTGGGCTCAATCTCCAGTACAAAATCTAAAAAAGTGAATGTTGAGATAGGCCTGCGCTGGTCTCTGGGGTGGAGGGCGCAGTGTGAGAGGCGGTGAGCTCTTCGCTGTGGCTCCCAGAGATTGCACCCCGCAGGGCGCTCCTGGCCGGGCTTCAGCAGCCTCAGGGAGGCGGCTTGGGATGGAGGACTGCAACTCTGGGTTCTGCCTCTGAGCCGGATAAGTGCGCCACCTCGTGGCCACAGACGGCAGCGCAGCACAGGGGCCTGCCGCCGCGCCCAGGCCCGCCCACTGTCCTGGCCCAACAGCCTGCCAGGGCTGGCGCCGCTTGAGGCCACCTGGGCAGGGCCTTCCTCCTTGGTCTCCTTGCGGATGGACTGGGGGCCCGGGGATTACCGGCTGGGCGGCTTTGGCGATCCCTGCACCTCTCTGTGCCTCAGTTTCTCTACTTTACAGGGCGGTGGTCAGCTCTGTCCCTCTCCCTCTTTCCTGCCCTGGCTCACTCCGTGGCTACGAATCTGATGATGCATACATGGATCCGATGGTGCCGGACCAGCCTCGTCAGATCGGGCCTGCAAAGGCCTGGGGGCAGAGGACGAGGGTGTGGGTCATCAGCCCAGCGGGGCTGGAGGAGCCGCCTGGGGGCGGGGGGTCCACAGGGGGGTGAGCTCGGGGACTGGAGTGGGGTGGGTGGCGGAGGGAGGGACTGTAACAGACCCCAGAGACACTCTGCGATTTGGAAAGCTCCCGCTCCCTGGAGGAGGAGAAGGAGGAGGAGAGGAGGAGGGACAGGTGAGGGCTCACGGGAGCCAGAGGTGTTGAGGTGAGTGTCCCCCCACCCCCGGACCAGGGCGGATGTCCAGGAAAGGACAAGGATGGCGACAAGTAGACCTGGCTGGCCCTGGCACCTGCTCCCACCTGGAGGGTGGGTGGGAGGCCCCTAGAGGGTGAATGGTGGCCGTGGGACCCACTGAGGCCGGGTGGGGGAGG
>PVLC010002565.1:0-56224 GCA_004027655.1 Graphiurus murinus
TGAACTGTGCCATAAATCTTGGCCTGAAATGTCAGGAGGTGACATCTGAATGCTTTTAAAATCTTCTATTTCTGAGGGGTATTGCTCTAACGTCCCTGGATGGTCTCTTCTATCTGGAAAAATAAACAGTTGTTGGTGGCACTCTGAAGTCTGTGATCTGATTAGACTATCAACTTGCAATGCGCCTGCAACCCTTTTTAACTAAGGCTGTGTGCTGAACCATAGGTCTGACCCTCTGAGTTTTGGTTGAGAAGTTGGGTACCTCTGCATCCATTTGATGAGGAATGATGCAGGGCCTTTGTTTATTTGCTTGCTCTGAAATCTGATCCTGTTTTTTGGCACCCCTTTCTAGGTCTGATATATAACTAATTGTTGGCAGATGTGGAGAGTATTTTGAGCCAAGATATAGTATTTGTTTGCACTGTCTGGTTTTTCAGCCTTAACCAATATCAGGTCATAGCAGCTGGTTTTTATCAAAGCTCTGTATACCATAGACCATCCACCTGACAAAACAAGAGTTGCTCACACGACCTTCATTTGGAAACCTTAAATAAGAGAATTCTACTAAAGCAAAATTGTAGTTGAAAATTCCTAATCAAATTAATGAACTGGCTCAATTTAACTTTTGTTCATGCGTAAGTGACCATCTTGTAGCATTATAGGGAAAATATGTGCTTTAAAATTTTTCTTTAAGATTTATGTTTTTAGCTTATAGTAGATATAATTATATTAAATTCTTATACTTTACATAGGCATCACTCAGAAAACAAAGCTTACCAACCACTTTTTATTCTTAGTGAAAAAGAGTGCTCTCACATCAAAACTCTAGTAAACAGCATAAGCAGGAGCTAGCCAACCACTTTTGTATTAACATTCCTTTCTTTACTGACAGGGCCTTCATTTTCCCTTAACATGTCAGAAACCAATCTGTATGGTGAATTATTTTCATGACCTTCCTCATTGTTTTAAATAAATAAAAGATTAGCATTTCAGCCACCCTGTTTACATTAAACTACAAATTCCATAAGCCACAGTAGTGTTTGTGTTTTCAACTTTCTTGCATTTTTTTTCCACGGGTGCATGAGTTCATTTGATTTGTTTCAACTACCCAAAATATTTTAAGAGTACTGCACTGTGGAGAGGTATTTATTTGAAGTAGCTATGGATAATTTGCAAACTCTATGATGATACAGTGGTCTCTACTAATGAAACAGAAAGGCTTTTTATTCTGTCGTCTCCCTGACACTGTGGGAAATAAAAATCTCAAAGAGAACTGAGCTTTTATTAAAATGATTTTAGTTTTGGATTACATCTGCTCCTTGGGTTGTAATGCATCTAACATTATGTGATTCAAAGGCAATTTTATCTGTTTTTGTGCCATCTAGGCAGTTAGAAGATGCTTTACAGTGTGTGGTATAAAAGTTGTCAGAATCTGAAAGCCTTACTAAACAATACATTAAAAAGACGACCTGGTTAGAAAAACACAAAGTAAAAGAAATACCACCTTCGGCTTTGGAAAAATGTTAAACATACATTTATTTGGGAAAGCTAAAATATCTCACAATACCAAATAAATAGAAGGTCACCACTAAACAAGACGATTGTACTTTTCCAATTAGAAGACCCAAATAAGGATTACTTTTAGTCAATGTGAATATAAAAACACATAGGGATGCAGATGAGGTAGCCAATTTTCCACTAAAATATTTTAAAATAACTAATTACACACACTTGAAATTGTATATTATGTAATATAATTGGGTAATTTTGAATAGTTTTTCCACTCCCTGATTTCATTATAAATTTTATTCTTATTGTCTCTTGGTAGGAGGGTACTGGGCATTAAATCCACAGATGTTCTACCTCAGAGCTACACCCCCAGCCCTTTTTACTTTTTGTTTTAAAAATGTCTTCCTAAGTTGCTGAGACTGACTTCGAACCTGTGATCCTCTTATCTCAGCCTCCCAAAAACTGGGATCACAGGGGTGTACCACCACACCCAGATTATCCTATTCTTCATATCTACCTGTCTTTGACCTTAGTCTCTTGATCAACACTAGAGAAACTTTTAAAATTGTTAAACACAGTTTTTCCAGAGAATATAATTTTTATTTTCACCATGGTTGTTTGCAATCCAGTACTTTCTTCATTCTTTTTTATGAACTATCCTTGGAAAGTATATCCAAAGAAATAAGTACCCATAAGCTTAACATTAGGACATATTTTTCATTGTTATTTTTATCTCCAAACTATACAGTACAATATTATTTTTAAGCGATGTTTAACAGGATTACTTATCACAGAGTCCAACATCTATTGAGAAATAAAGCTCTGCTAAATTTTTGTTACTGCTTTGTGAAAATCCCATCGGTTAACCTCCAAGGTCATGCAAAGCTAGCATTGATTTTAACACTAATAAAGTGACTTGCCGACCGTGCATTGATGTTCAAAATAAGGTAATTGGAAGAGCACCTGTAACAGGAACTATTTTGTAAAGGTTCAAATGTAAAGAAACTAATTTTATCCTTTGGAAGAATAATGGGAAGATAGGAATCTCCTCTTATATTCAGGCATGCACAGCAAATTCTTCCTTGAAATCATTTAATTATCCAAGAATCATTTAAGCTTCCTAATCACTACCAAAGTAATTTACTTTAGTTTTTTTTCCATGTGTATCTATTTATTAAATAGGTAACATTCTTATAAGCAATATTTAAAAGGTATTGAAAGTATAGAGTGACAAGTTTTCTTTTTTTCCCATCTCTCTTTTTTTGGGTTCCTTGTCCTCAAAGTAGCCAATGTTGTCAATATTTGTGCATCATTTTAAGTATGTAATAAATATATATGAATATTAAAATTTACTAGCACAGCTTATATACTGGCATATACTGACAACTACTATTGAGCAATAAAAACTTACACTGCTACTTACTGTTTTGTTTTCTTACTAAAAAAAACTATACATTTGAAACTGTTAATTTTCTAATAATTCCCCCTGATATGAATATTATTTTAACTCCAAATTGAAAAATAATATAAACATTCTACCTCTGAGTTATAACCCCAACCCTTTTTATATTTATTTATTTATTTATTTATTGCAGTACTGGGGATTAAACTCAGGGGTATTCTACCTCCAAGCTATACACCCCAGTCCTATTTTTTATTCTTTATTTTGAAACAGGGTCTCACTAAGTTGTGAAGAGCCTCACTAAGAAACTGAGGCAGGCTGTGAACCTGGATCCTCCAGTCTCAGCCTCCCAAGTACTGGGATTACAAGTGTACTCAACCACACCTGCCCCTCCCCCCCCTTTTTTTTGGTTCAGAAACAGGGTCTCACTAGGTTTCTGAGAGTCTTTCTATGTTGCTGAGGCTATTCTTGAATGTGAGATCCTCCTGCCCCAGCCTCCCAAGTACTAGGATTACAGGCACGTGCCACCACACCTGGCTTGAACAATAATATTTATACACATATCTTATCCATATTTATTGCTTCAATGAATAAATTTAAGTTAGCATCTGATCACTTGTCTGCCAACATACACATATTTATTGTAGAGTTTACTGTAAGATGTTTCTCTAATCAAAATAGTCTATATGTATGGAGAACATTTTAAAAAAAGAGAGTAAATATGATGATTACATGTTGAAAAATAACTAAAGTATTTTTTCATCTTAGTTCAGATTGAACCGTGGGGCATTCTACCTCTTAGCTACATCCCCCATCCCTACTTTATTTTTAATTTTTGAAACACGGTCTCACTAAGTTGCAGAGGACCTCGCTAAGTTGCTGAGGCTGGCTTTGAACCTGAGATCCTTCTGTCTCGGTCTCTTAAATACTGGGATTATAGACCTGCGCCACCACACATGGCTCACTGCATATGTTTTTAAAAATATGGACATGAGCAAAGAAAATATCCACCTCATGCAGCCCCACCCAACATGTATACTGCCGCATGGTTTGTGAGCCTTGTGGTATGTTTCTAGTCCTCCACTGTTTACCTGGTTGAGAAAGGATTTGCTCTTGCTCCTATTTTCCTTGGTAAATGATGAATGAGGTCTTAGACAAGTGCAATGGAATCTCTGACTCCCAGCTTCACTTCCACCTCCCATGGCTCTCCCTTAGCTCTCAGTAACACACACTCGCCACAGGAAAGCTTCCAGCTGTACCTTTCTCTGCCAGGTACCCAGCCTGCACCAGGCACTTCCTTCCTGCTGCTAAGAGGGATTCGAACTTGTGTCCAAGACATGCAAATTTCTGAGCACCCTGTTGTTTCCTCTGCTCTAGGACCACAAATCTTCTTAATCTTATCTCTGGTTCTAACTCCATTCTAATTGTCTGCCAGGGCTGTACCTTCTTCAGCTGGTCCTTGAGTCCTTGCCAGTTTCTTTCAATTCCAAATCTGAGCCCCACCTGTAAAATTATTTGCATAAGCTTCTTCTGTGAATCATTCGCTCAACTAATGTTGAGATTTCTTGTGACTCCCTAGAAAGCATATTTCCGTGTCCTTCCAACTGAACTTGGGCTGCCAAGGATCCTCAATGCCAGCCTCTTTTGGATTTGGATGGTTTTTGTAGTAATTTTTACGTGAGTCTTAGACTGTCTCAACCCTCTATGTGTGTAGGATTTCCCCAATGATTGATCTTGAGATCCTCAGGCAGCTTCTCTTTGAATAGGAGCTCCTAAGAAGCCTGGTGGCAGTAGGAAATAATTTAGCCTCACAGTCCCTTCTTCTTAGGGATTCGAAATGGTGCCCCATAGACAACTACACTGATCAGGCATGGAATATGTCTATCCCAGAAATTAAACACTGCATATATGCATCCAAGTAATCTGTTTATTCTAATTCTGGAAGATAGTAAGTCCAATTTTGGTTTCTAAACCCATTCTCTAAAGCTATAACCCAAGGGACAATTCCAGAGTTTGAGAATTTAGCCCCTAGGGAAATCTCTGGTTTGCAGAGGAAGTAGGATGACCTCTGGAGGCAGAAACTTAGAACTCCTGGACTTAAGAAGGTATATCATAGACCTTGTAAGAGCAGAATGGAGAGATTCAAAAGGATAGATGTGGGGCTGCTAAAGGAATTCCTCATTCATTCTGCTAGAGATGACACTGAGCACCAAGCCTCTGTTTGTAATTAGCCCACTGGGAACCGCCTTAGCCTTTGCTCTAAGCTTGATCCTTTACTTTTATTGTCCTTTTTTTCCCTAGACTGACCAACATCCTTGTACTCTTTGTTCTAGCACTGATTTTCTATTTTATCTCTTATAGATAATTACTGCTTATTACTTCTTTTGTAAGTAAGCTCTACCTAGCCTCACATAGCTTGAAATGCAGATTTTGCCTGTGGTTGCCTGATTAAATCTCAACCTAACCCTCTGCTTCTGATTAGGCAGCTGTAATACCTACATCCATGCCCTTCCCATCAACTCTGACTTGACTGGGCATTTAGGGAATCAGGGATGCTTTAATAGTCTTGGCTGTCTACATTTGAAGATAATTTAATCTTCCAGTGGTGATAAACTTATTGGAGAAAAAAAATAGAATTTTGCCAAGGATCCTATTTTTTTTTAAGCTCACATTTTATATAGAGGATTTCTTAGTTTAGATTGGTCCAAATTAATAATTCTCTTATTCAACCATATTAATGTTAATAGTGCAGGAATCAGAGTTGTCAGGATATGGGATAGTTTTGTGAAAATAAGTTTTGCAGAAAAATCAGATATTTTGATTGGTTTTCATAAATATGTAGGGAGAAAGAAGCTTAGGCTTTAAAAATAAAACAGATGTTTTCATAGCAGTCAATAGGAATTAAGAATTCTCAACTCTTTTATTTCCTCTCCTCTTTGATGAAATTCTGTGAGGTTAGAAGTTCCACTATGAATAAGAAGATATTCTGAGCATTCAGAGAGCTGACCTACTAGATAACTTTTTTTCCTTGCTGTTTGGTCCAGGGTCCATAAAAAATTGATGTTCTCTTCTCAGGTAACATGCTTATTTTTATCTACATGAAACTCATTGATCTCCTTCCAATTTGGTGTTAGCCTCTTCATTCCACTATCATTCCCGAGGTAACGAATGATATTTTCATAGGCATGGCTGGTAATCAATATAGACAAGCTCTGCTCATTGATCTGAGGAAGACCTTTGATCTGGAAAATCACCAATTATGGCTATTTAAAGTAGATTCAATTGGATTAGGAAGAACAAAAAAGAACTGGTATCCACAGTTTTCTTTAATAGTTTCAAAACCTAGAAAGTCACAGAGCTAAATATATGGCCTCAAAGAAGAAGGGTTAATTTTCATTCTTTCAATTTTAAATGAAGA
Organism: Graphiurus murinus; assembly: GCA_004027655.1. Classification (NCBI taxonomy): domain Eukaryota; kingdom Metazoa; phylum Chordata; class Mammalia; order Rodentia; family Gliridae; genus Graphiurus; species Graphiurus murinus. The sequence goes on from PVLC010002565.1 coordinate 6,330, forward strand.
TTTTCTTGCACATTCTACTTTGTCTCTGAATTTTTTATGGCTGGTAATGTGATATTCTTATAAGGGACATCCTAGGTACAAGGTAATTGACGATTTGCAATGAGTTTCTGACAACCTTCAAATCCTAATTAATAAAAATAGACTCAGCTTAAATATTGATATGCTAAGCATTAGTCTTATTTTAACCGAAAAAGGTGGACTCCTGGTCCTAGATAGGTCCTAGAAAATTAAGTCTTTAATAGTATGCAAGCTACCTGGTTGATTGATCGATTACATTTTCTAGTGGAACTTCTAGTTATTATTATTTTCAGGTTATGACCAAATTTGAATTAGAAATGAAGATGTGGATGGTTTCTGCCTGTGTGAGATGAATTATTCTCTAGAACGCAATCTATATTACTTAACATACGATAGTCTGTACAACTTATAAAGACCACGAATCATTAAATATACTGATGGAAAAGACATAGCAAACCCAGTTGTGTTTTTCCTCTATCTTTTCTCTATATCCAGGAAGCCCTGGATTTTTATGGAGGATAGATAGTCCCTAAAGTTATGGTTTATAGCACAGATTATGGAGTAGAGGAATCTCAATTCAGATCCCAGCTCTACAATTTACTAGCTGTGTGACTTGAAAGATTATTTACTTTCTTTCTCTCTAGATTCATTATGCACACTAATAATAATGCCTTCCTCATAGGCTGAGTGGCTTAAAGAAATGAATACTTCATAACAATAGTAATACTTAATAATCCATTTTTACGCAGTTATTACTGTGTGATAAGTAATGTTCTAAAAACCTTAAATTATTTAGTCTTCACAACAGCTCTACCAATTTGGTACTCTTTATTTCCCCTTTTTATAGATGAAGAAACCTTAAGCAAAGATTTTAAAGTTGTCTGCTGAAGGTCTGGGGATATTGAGCAATGGTAGAGCACGTGCCTAGAATACATGAGGCCGTAGATGTGTTGGCCAGCACCACAAACAACACAAAACAAAAAGTGATCTGCTAAAAGTCATGAGCTAATAAAGGCCAAGTAAAAACTAAAATGATAATGGTGTCACTTCATGGCCTGCCCTCTTTACCACTGCTAGACTCGTGTGCAAAACATTTAACAGAATCTGGCACATAGTAAGTCTCAATAAATGATACGAATGTTAACTAAAGCAAATTCCCTAAATTCCAAGGACTATTCCAGCTGTTAGATGTGAAGAAAAATAGCATGTCTAGCCTTAGGGCAATAACTTACTTCTTTTCTGTGGGGTTCAAAGCCAAAGCCTTTTCTCCTCTCAGTGTTCACGGTGGCTAGTCTGCTCGGTACGTGCCCTGCTTTGATGTTCTGATGCAGCTTCCCTCAGCAAACGCTCCTTCTTTACTTCTTTCTAACCCTAGTTTTAATCTCTTCCTTTAGTTTAATACGAGTTAATTTTTATTCATTCACCTTTTTTGAGAAACCATGACCAAACTTCCTTCCTGGAGAACACGCGCTCCCCCTCGCCTAGTCTCTGGGCTTCTCTGGAAGGGAGAGGGAGGAATGTCTTCCCTCACAGCTCCGGGGGTGACCTTGTGACATTTCTGAGCAGACATGTCACCTAGGCCAAAGAGAGTTTTAGAGATGGTTTTGTAACCAAATCACAGCCAATGAAATTTCGCAGGAATATCTGGGAACAGATCAACTGTTTTGCTGTTTGGTTGTCCTTGAAGTTATGAGGATCAGAAGCTGATTGATCATTGTGTGAGCATTAGAGACAGTTCTTTCTTAAACCAGGATCAAGGAAGAAAAAAGATGGAGATTTTGGGTCCCAGTGGGTGTCCTTCAAGCCTTTGTCCTAAGCTGTGCCAGAGCTCTTTCTCATGTAGACATGATGTGTGATAGAAGATCTCCTGTTGCTTTTATAAGTGGGGCAAAGTTTCTTTTACTTGCAAGGGAAAGAGTTTTAATTGAGACAATTTCATTACATATTAATAGAATATTCATTAAGACTCAAAAAGATGAAGTTATAATATTATTTTATTAGCAGGGACTTTAGATAGTTTGATTTGTTGTTAGTGGTGTGTGTGTGTGTGTGTGTGTGTGTGTGTGTGTGTGTGTGTGTGTGTGTGTTTGTGTGTGTCTAGTATGGGGATTGAACCTGGGGGTATTCTACATCTGAGCTACACCCCTAGTCCTATTTTTTATTTTTATATTGAAACAGCTTTTTGCTAGGTTGATAAGAGTCTTACTACTTGCTGAGGGGGTTCTTGAACCTGTGATCCTCCTGTCTCAGCCTCCCAAGTACTGGGATTGCAAGTTTGTCCCACCACGCCCAGCTTTTTTGATAGTTTTGATGAGTCTTGCAGGATCATTGTACCGGTAGCATAATAGGTAATGATACTGTTGATCTCTCCCTTCCCCAATCTTTTAACAAGACCCTTTTCAAAAATGTTTTCATCTTTCTCTGTAGTCATAGGGGCTTCTTTGTGGCTTCTTGCAATTGTTCCCCTGGAGTTCAGTGGTAGCAAAAGAAGCACACTTTTATCCTTGGAGATTTTATATCTTACTCCCAGGGCTGATACTAGGAAGTTAATATCATTCATGTATATTAAATGTTCCTTATGATGCTACAGACTACCCATTATCTAGAAAGTCTCATGCTTTTGAGTCCAGACAGATTTTTTTTCTGCTATATTTCCTTTTCTTGGAATACCCATTGATTTAGAAATTCTACAGCTGTTTTAGGGGCAAATTCAGAAAAATAATAAAGTCATAAGCCAAATAATAGAGGATGAAAAACCCTGATCTAGCCCATTGTGATGGCACATAGCTGTAAACCCAGTACTTTTTTTTTTTTCACTTAAAGTAGCTGTAATCTCAACAATTAAAGAGACCATTAGCGACTTAGTGAGATCCTATTTAAAAATTAAGAAATAAATAAAAAATAGGGCTGGAGTGTGGAGGTAGAATGCTTCTGGGCTCAATCTTTAGTACCATCAAAACAAAAACAAACAACAACAAAAAAATCTGATCTTCTTAGTCATACTGCAGAGAAACATCTACAAATGTGACCAAGTATTTTTTACACATGGCAAAAAGTCAAGGTTCTGCCAGCAAGATTTGGTCTCACTTCTCCAAAGGCTCCAAAGGCTTCTTAGTATCTCACCCCCTGTTTATGTCCATTTATTGATTTTGCACCTCAGAGCACTGGGTCTGGTCTCTCTTACATAGCAAAATTACATTGTATTGCCAAATATGTGCCCAACCATGACCCTCAAGAATATAGGGAATTTGCTAACTCTTAAGAGAAACCTTGGCTATCTGGGCATATATAGAAGCTACAGAGTGACCAAAGTGATTATATAGAGTGATAAGCAAAATAAAGATGGAAATTATGCATAGACACACTGAAAAGAATGCTTTACACCTGGGAATGCCGAACACAAGGGCCAATTCCTTAGAGACTGGTTCTCAAATGGTGCTTTCTACTAATAAAAACAAAAATGCAATTATAACAGATCATTTAAGTCAAAGTTACGATTATGGTTAGGGTGAGGGTGAAGGGTAATGCTTTTCCTTCTAAACAGATGCGTGAGCCAGGCATGGTGACACACACCTGTAATCCCAGTACTTGGGAGGCTGAGACAAGAGGATCACAGGTTCAAAGCCAGCCTCAGCAACTTAGTGAGGCTCTCAGCAACTTAGCAAGACCCTGTTTCCAAATAAAAAATAAAATAGGGCTGGGGGTATACCCCAGAGGTAGAAGGGCCCTGGGTTCCACCCCCAGTACCACAAAAACAAACAAGCAAACAAATAAATAAATATGTGTGGCTCTTTAGTAGCATGTACAACATTTTCGCATGATGTACAATTTGTATCCCAATTATGGCCTAAGATACTTCATTTACATCATAAATATTCCTTCTGCATACCTTTCTGCCTTACCAATAGGTTTTGATCATTCCATATATCATGCACTTAAAAAGCCCCAAACTTTCACTTGTTATCGTAGATATAGTGCAGTATTCTCAGCAGTTATAACTTCCTGCATTCTTGTTAATAGAACCCTCAATAGCTCAACTACCAGTCAGGCATATGCTTCAATGGAAGCTGTGCCTACTCAGGCCCTAGGAAGGTTATCTAAAATCAATCATTGCAATTCCATTTCTTTTATCACATGTGGGTTGAGAAATGGAAATATGCTAAAATCATGATCATTATAACAAGAGACAGGATTCTTGTGGAGCTTCTAAATTTTGTTGGTTTTTATAGACAGGATGGGACATGCTGTTCTGTTCCCCTTCCAGCAATTGGATATTGTTGTGCAGGTGTGTGATGCTTGGAAGTATGTTAACCATCATGCCATAATGAAAAGTCAAACCAGGGCCAAAGCCAACTTACGGAAGTCTGAAGAGAGAAGAGATGGGAAGGCAGTAGGTTCTTGGTGACAATAGTGAGTTAAGAAATTATCGACTCGGAACTGCTCAAGTCCTGGACTTTTTGAGCCTACAGATGCAGTAGACACCTGTTTTCTTTTTTGATTACTCAACACTTCAATCCTCTTTCTATGCTAAGACATCCTCTGTCTTATTAAGTACAGCCAGTCATAAATTATAAAAGCTACATTTGCTAGATGCTGGGTTTCCAGTTTCTCTTGCAGTTTGGGAATAGGAATGCTAGCTAGACTCTGCCCAGGTTTTCAACACACTTACATGAAGGAGCACAAACTATCAGGAAGCACTTAGAGTGTAGATAGCCAAACCAGCAGGTTCTATATCTGCTTTCCAGAGGAAGCTGAGTAGCACTGCTAACAGCATTATCCAAGAGTCTGGTTTGGTGTGCCCACTGATAGAAGATGTGCTGCCTGTGCAAATTATAGATATGATATATATATATATATATATATATATATATATATATATATATATGGAGTTATTATTAAGCAATTGTCTTCCTACATTTTGCAGCTGAAAACATCTTTATAGATATACATATCCTGTTCCTTTGGCCTGGGATCCCCTCTCTATCTTTGCCAAGTTAAGAAAGGGGCTGGTTGTTTTACAAAATATTGGTTAAACATATTTAAGAAATGCTGTTTGCATAAGATTAAATGGGCTTATTTATATAAAATTTTGTAAAATGATATTATGTTTACATAGATTAGGGATTTCCAAGAGAGGTAGATTAAAAAAAAAAGAATTTGGAACTTATTCTTCGTTTTGAAGCCAGGAATTAAGGTTAGCATGATATATGTTGAAAATGACCTTATCACACTTGAAAAAATGTCAAGGTCAACAAAACTGGTGTTTTGTTTTTTTTGTTTTGTTTTGTTTTGTTTTTTCCAGAGTAGATGGTTGGCTCTTTGGTCAGCAATAGAAGAGGCTATCAACTGAATCTCCTTCATTATGTGCAGGATTTCTCTTTGTCCTTCTTTACTTTCACCCTTTCTTCCTTTTCTACTTAAGATACCATGACAGTGAATGGTGCCCATCTATGTGGGGTAGAAGCAAAACAACCTCTCTCTGTATTGTTGTGATTAAAAATCTTCCAATAGGGCCAATTTGTGTGCGTGTGGGGGAAGGGGTACTGAGGATCGTACCCAGGGGCACTCTACCTCTGAACTATACCCCTAGCCTTATTTTGTTTTTTAATTTTGAAATAGGGTCTCATTAAGTTACTGAGTGTCTCACTAAGTTGCTGAAGCTGATCTTGAACCTGTGATCCTCCTGTCTCAGCCTCTCAAGTACTAGATTCCAGGCATGTGCCAACACCCAGCTGGCAAGCCCAATCTTAATGTGGGAAGAAAAGGTGGAGGGTCTATATTGTGAGATTACCTTAATGCCAGTTGGTCATTTCTCTCCATCAGAGAAAAAGCAATGGAAAATCTGTTTCCCATATTTCTACTCTAACTTTATTTAAAATGAATGGCTAGATTGGTGGTGATTTGTGCTGTCTGTGGTGTTTGCGACCATTATATAAATACCAGAACCTTTCTTGGAATCTGAGCAGGAAAGTTGGATAAATTATACTGACATTGATGTTAAAATTAACAGCATTGGTGTTAAAATTATCCTATTTTGTGTCTCACCTAGAGTCAGAAATAGATGGCATTCAAATATTTTGATCTATGAAGTATAATTTTACACATACTTTTCATCGGTTCTGCTTTTTGCAGTACTTTTTCTTGATTTTTTTCTTTGAAAGCAATAATGCTTTTTACCTAGTCTTTATTTAGACACAATGTTTCCAAATCTATCAACTAATATCTCAACAAGCATGAGTTTCTACTATTGATGAGGTGAACACCGCTGTAGTTATCAAGATTCATGAGACATAATTCAGAATTTCTACATGAGTAATAAACTTTCTGGTTCTGATAGAAAAAAAAAAAGAAGTGATTATTAATTTATTCTTATAGATGGTCACAAGGTTTACTTAAGCGATGGTATCTTAGACAGCAATCCTAATATATTTCTTGACACTGTGGAAGGGTTATTTATTATAACCTTCTTTCAAAGTCTTATCTAACTAAGACTAAATGCTCCTGGTTATAACATGTCTTTAATGAGTTCTTTTATTTTATTCTAATTTTGAGGCACTCTCTCCCTGACTTAACCCAGGGCTAAAATTGAGTATCAAAATCCCATTGTGGTTTCTGGTTCATCAAGAAACACACCGAGCTCCCCCAAAAGGCTTATTTCTCTACTTTTATAACAGAAAAGTGAGTGAATCCAGGATAGGTAATGCTTCCTGGTCTCTTTTAATTATAAGAGCACAGAATCCAGGCTTGACAATGACATGGCACAGTGGAGACAGCTCTGGAGGTCTAAGAGTGAAGACTCACTGCAGCAGAATACAAGACATTTGCTGTGCTGTCCACACATTTGATCCCACTACTCTCTTGCTGGGGTCTCATCATGGAGCTCAGACTCTTCTTGTTAACACACCCTTTCTGCCACAGAGATGCTCCATTTGTCTTGTTGGAGTCTTTTTCTATATTGTGATGCAGAGTAGCTCTGGTCATATGGCTTAGACGTCATCTGACATGGTGTCACCCTTCACTTCTATGTTCCAAGGCTATTATCTAGTATTTTCTGACAAAAGATGCTACAAAAGAGCCACTGGGAAACTCAGGTAACTTTGTCTCTCCTTCATAGGATTCAGCTCATTCTCCTGCAAAAGTGATCTTGTGGAAAAAATTTCTCCAAATTCAGAACTATACATTTCTTGCATATGGGGAACTCTTTTTGAAATCTGTAGGAGCTTTACATCTATGAAAGGAAAAGAACTTTGGACCACCTTGCCCTTATTCTCTTCCTTTATGAATTGCTGATATTTCCAAAGTGTTTCTTACAGTCATAAATCAGGATGTTTTAAAAAAAACCTTCACAGGAGAACTATAGTTTCTTAGTAAATATTTGTTGCAAATATTAAGATAATAATAATTATTATTACTAACACAGATGGGATTCAGAATTTCCTCCACTTTTTTTTCTAAGATAAACTTTTTAAATTATTTATGACCTAGGAGAAAACCACAAACAATGGTAAATAATGTAATGTGAAATGAAAAAAAGGTCTTGCCTCCTTTTAGAGCTGCATTGATTTAAAATGCATCATTGACAATATCACCATCATTCAATGTGCTGTACTTTATTCCAGTGGCAGGGACTGTTTGCAAATGTAGAGCTTATCAGAGAGAGCTTCTTTTTCTTTCTTTCTTTTTTTTTCTTTCAGTCCCACAAAACTCTTCTATTCCATTAAAACAAAGAATTAGAAAAATTATGAAAAACAGCCCGAAGCTGCCTCTTTTGTTCTTTTACATACAGTACTTCTATTGAGGATTTCAAATGGAATTTATTCATATGATTGATGCACGGGATTGGATTGTCCCCATTTTGAAAAGTTATGCATTCTTTATTACTCTTCTTTAACTGGTATCTAGCTTTGGTTGTATTGGATGGTTTCTGATGATAGTAGTTTTAATTTAAACCTTCTGGCTTCTTTCTCACATTGGAGCTGATTTCAGGATGACTACTATATTTGTCCTAGGACACTCTTAAAGATAAGAAAATGATTTTGGTTTTCTTTTTGTGCTGTTTATTTATGTAAGGTTACTAAAAACGAAAGAAATGTACACATTAATCCTTTAAAACAAAACAGTTAAAATGTTAGAGAACATGTATCTATATAATATACCTTTTAATTCCAAAAATTCATTTATGAAAGCTTAGACATAATATAAAGTTTATACATATAAATAGCACACACATAATAAATGCATATAAGTAATATATTTTATTCTTACTTTAGAGACATAAGAAACAAAATAATGCACCCTTATTTAATATTTTAATGAAAAAGAAAACAGCAAGCTATCATTTCATTACATAAAAATGCTGTTATCTAGTATAGGGATTGGCATGCTAACACCGTAGATATGCTATCCAGTTTTGAAAACACAGTTTTCAAACACAGCCATGCCCATACCCTTACATGTTGTCTATACTGTTTTCATTGACAATGGCAGAATTGTATAGACACAACAGAGACTATGTAGCCCACAGAGCCTAAAGTATTAACTATCTAGCCATTTAAGGAAACTGTTTGTGAGTGAACCTCTGATCTAACACATACGTTGGTAAGCCAATATTCTCCAAAACTTGAGGTTTAATGTGGAAGCTGTCACATTTTCTCTGGGTAAATAATATTTTATTTTCAGATAATCGGGCATGAGACTTGGCAACCAGATCCAACAGGCACAAAGAAAAGAAACTATTATCTCAAAATGCTTAACATCAGTCACATAAACCTCCACCAGTTGCCCTATACTAGGACACTTTCTATTAGATATTGAAAGGTCCATTCATCATATCTGCAAAAGATCCAACATCATACAGTAGACAGCAGAAAGAGTCAGCCAGTACACCAACCCATACATCCCATATTCTAATGTAAAGCAGCAATAAGACCTCTGCAAGCTAACAGGAGGTCTACAAACTGCTCTTTCATAAGGCTCAGCCATTCTCTGGGAGGTGAAATCAGAGAAATGGAGATGTAAGGACATTTTCAGTTAGCCCATGTTTGGCTGCCAGACATTGTTGTGCTTCTGTGCCATCCCATAGTGTTTGTTTCAAATTTTTAATTCATCAAGAGTTGCATACAGTACCATTAATAGTCATTCTTATTTAGCTTTTCTGCAAATAGTGACTTCCCCCTGAGAAATGGGCCCCATTAATTATGATTTCACGTTTTCTTTTTTGCCCTTGGTTGTTTGAAATACAATCATTCATTATTTCTAGCTCTTTTCATCCTCATGTTTTCAACTTCATTGCTGGGGATTGTTTAGATGTATTTTTGTCCTAATAGTCACTGAGCTGCATATGGTCTGCATAATGGCTGTTGACAAATGCAGTTGTTCATTTAAAAAAAGAGAAATCTTCCTTTTATTAAGCATCTATATCTCTGATGAGAGCATAAATGTCGTAAAAGCTATGATATTGATATTTTCAATATGTGACAGTCAGTCTTGGTTAAAGATCTAATCTCTATGTTGCTTTGACCTCGTAACCTTCTACCTTAACTTTCAGTCTGTGTTCCATTTAAAAATGTAAATATTATTAGTGCATATAAGAAAGATCACCTCTGTTTGAAAATTGCATATAAATAACTCCAGAGGACTGGAAAGAGGCCTAGGCTAGAATCACTGCATAAGGATTAGATCTGTATTACATTAGCTACAGAAACAGAGAATTTCCATATTAGCATGTAAAGTGCTATGAGGAGGTTTGACCTAAAATTTATAAACAACACAGATGTGAGCCAGTCAATGAAGCTCATATTGAAAGATCTCTTCTCTACTGTTTTCTCTCTGAATTTTAAGTAGCCTACTAGTTATTAACTATCAATACAGTCAAGTGATTAAAACAAAATGAAGGTTCGGCGTATGCTCTGGAATACTGAGGAAGCTGATAATTTGAGTCCACGGGTCTAATTTCCATCCTGTTACATAGCTCCTGAAATGACCAAAGGAATATAAAAATAGACACTAATCTGCATCGGTTTAAGGACCAGAGAAAGGTAATCATTTTCATTGTCAGAAATGGCAAAGTGCTTCTGCTATAGTTAGTACAGATGAGATGACAAGGCACCAAAAGCTGGTTCAGAATTCCCCCATGGAGAAGTCAGCTCAGACTCTCAGGAAGTGATCAGAGGATGGCCGGGTAAACCATGTTAGGACATGGGACCCAGAAGAATCTACAGGGCAAATGTAGAGTTTAGATTTGATAGCACTTTTGCTCTGCAAATAGAGAACATTTCTAACCAATTGTTCAGGGACGGCCCCAGCATTTCCTTATTTTCCCAACAGAAATCATAACCAATAGTTGATATTTTATAAAAGCTTTTTATGTCATTGCTTTTCTAACATGATGATCACACACAATACTCCTATTGACCTGATAGATAGATAAGTATTGTTATTAGGTCAATTTTATAGGAAAACATATTAAGGTACAGAAAACTTAGATAACTTAACAGAAGTTAGTAAGTGAAAAAATAAGACTTTGCACCCTCGTATGCTATTCTACATGGCCCCCTAGAAAATAGACAGTGTAACCAGTTATCTTGGCTTCTTGATTGTAAAATAAATCTTACTGAATATATAGAATTCCTTGGTTTGTCAGATGTAGCAAACAAAAATAAAGTGTCTACTTACATTGGAATTGAAAATAAACATTGGGAAAAATTTACTGTAATTTAAATGTCCTATATTTGGCACACACTTGAACTAAAAATGTATTTATCACTTATCTGAAATTAAAATTTAACTGGGTGTTGTGTATTTCAGTCATCCACCTTAGACAGGGCTCCTTAATGAAAAGGAGTCAGCCATGTACAGGTGCAGCAACCCAATGTGCCAATATTCCTGCCTGGAGGCTGGGCAGAAAGTCCTGAGCACCTTTTCCAGGGGTACCAGCTTTGCCAAATGCAGAAAAAACTGCATAAAGAGCTATGTCCTCTGCTGGGAAAGTTTTATATTTGAGCCTGTCCTATCCTTCAGGAAGGTAGGTTTCAACACACTAATGTAAGTTTGCATTTACCAGATCTCTGACTAGACATCCCAATCAAAAATATGAGACCAAGTAAGGAAGTAATGCAGGGACCTAAAATAAAAAGTAGTATTTACGAACAGTCTTCCAGCTGTAATTTCTTTCTCTTCTTTCAAAGAAGTGAATAAATTAAAAAAAGAAGTAAAGATTGGGAAGAGAGCCTACAATATGAAAGCAAACATCCATTAGGAAGTATCTACTCCTATTTTTTAAATATCTGGAGAAAAGAGAAGTACATGTTTTGTAGTGCCTGATTGGGACTATCAGAAACTCCAATAAAATCAAGTCTCAATTGATCACTTACTGTGGGAATGACATGCCGTGGTGGTAGAGCTTGAAGCAAAGGTCCTACCATCGAGAAATTTTTGTAAAATAAATTCCATTAAAATAAATGAAATGATAGTTACTGGCTAGTGTTGTGAATTGAGCAAGTAAATAAAAGAAAGAAAGAAAGAATCCAATCACAGATTGGAAGGGGAAAAGAGTAACTCTTCATATAGGAAAATACTATGGCCTAGGAGACTTGGCAACTCCATTCTAACCTCCTTTGTTATACTTTCCTTTCTGTTTTTACCTCTTTTTAGACTTTGCACTTTAAATTTTGGAGGTGACTTAGGATTCTCCAGTTGTATGACTTGGGTGAGATTGAGAGGCAAATATGTTGCAATTACCTCTCTTCTACAGCAGGCTAGACCACAAGGGAGATATTTGGGGTTTTCTTTGTTCATTTGTTTGTTTATTTTTGGCACCTGCCTAGTACTTTTTTATTTACTAAACAGTTTCTTTTTTACCATGGTATTACTACACAACTCCTGACCAACCATGAAACTCATTATATGGAAGAAAAATATGAGAAAGTAGGTTGATTCCCAAAGGATTCACTATTTTTAGCATGTGCTCAAAAACAATGAGCCTTTTGTAAAGAATAATAGACCACTGAAAACTGTAATTCAGTACCTTGCTATGTTAAATGCTTGCTTACAGGATGGCATATGCTTTGAGCCAACAAATGGTTCGTAGTCATTTTTCTGTCCTAGCTGGAGCACACTTGTATGGGTACTGAGTAGTGAAGGGCGAATGTGCTTTGTTTTAGTCCATTTAATGATCCACTCACAATATTTGTGTTTCCCAGTTCTGTGACTTTGCTTCTACAAGTTTAGAAGTCACAGTGTTCAAGGGAGGAATACTTCCACCAGGAACCCATCAATGGTTCTTTGAACTCAAAGTTGAGGCCAGCACCTTTCAATATTGGGCTACTCATGGCACTGAACCAACAGATAGAATGGAAGATTCTTGGGTTTTCCAGGGTGATTGGTTCTGATTATTGACAGGAAATAGGTTCACTCCTACTTTTTGGGGAGAGGAGAAGCCAATCACAAGTCAGGAAATCTTTTAGAACACATCCTGGTTCTGTCATGTCTAACTATTTAACCTGATGGAATCACAGGCAAGAACAACAAAGAACAACAAGAACAACAAAGTCAGGCTCCCCAGGTATAAAAGTTTGGGTCAGGGTCACTCCACCAGGATAAAAAATTCCCAGCTGATTTTGTACATTCCTCAGGGGAAAGCAAACTAAGAAAAGTCTTTAGGAGGAAGTTCTAAATAATAATTGTGACCTTATAATCAAGTGAAAAAAATAAGAACTAAAATAGCTATTCATATTGTCTCCTTTTTGTGTTTACATTTTCATTAAACAATTGTCTTTACCACATCATTTTCTCCTGTCATTTTATATTTGTTCTGTTGGTGTCAGTTGACTTTGAAATTTTGTCCCTAAATTTAAAAACAAAAATATAAGGAGAGAAAACAATGGAACATGAGGAGAAATGAGCATCACCTACATGTGGATGTGATGAGCAATGATATTGTAGACCTCCCTTTTTAAAGAGAACTGAGAAGTAGCTTCATTAGTACATGGAAAGTTGTATTCTTTCACACTGTATATGGCCATCAACTGCAAGTATGATTGGAAAGAAGACATGTATGAAGATGAGTATACAAAGGGGTAAAGTGAAATAGATCTGGTGGCTCAGTGCTTAACATCCACCTACATTTCTTTCAAAGTAGTTTCCAATATTGCTGCAGCTAGAAAACAAACAAACAAAAAGCATAGTTTATTTCCAGACTTCATTCAGGTTCTGGATATAATAAGGTCTATTGCTCAGATACACCCTAATCAAATTCAGAAGATGAAAGGGAAATAAAAGACTTCTATTTGTACTTGGCCACCATGATCAAAGAGTCATGTACTTACTTTCCTGCTGGACCATTAGCGGAGGTCTCAGTGCCTGGCCACCAAATTTGCTGTGTCAAGGAAGGATGTTTAGCATCTGTTTTTCTGCATAGGTTTGGAGCTGGTATCACGATCAAGGCAATGTCCTGATGATGGTGTTTATTGATTGATCAGTGTTGTTTCCAGATTGTTGTGGTAAGAGTATGGGTCTGGAGACCACAGGTTCCATATTTCACAATGGAGAATGGTTTTCTCACCATAGAGAAAGTATCTTTTCTGATGTGATGACCACCAGGTTCTGCAGTATGTCTATGAACATTATTCTTAAAATATCAACTACAGTTTGTTTCTTCAGAATGTCTGACAATTGTGTAAGTCATGCTCGGTGCCCACGTGTCTATTTCAGCTTAAGATAGGTACAGTGAATCCTGCTTCTGTGACAAAAACCTAACTGGCTAGAATGCCTGACCACAGAGATTGAGGTGAGAAATTAGGAAGCATGAAGACAGGCTTGAAAAAGACACATAGAGGAAATCCAAATTGCAAGGTTAAAAAATGAAACTAAAAAAAATGGCCTTAAATTCAGTAAACATTAGCACTGTCATTGTAGAAAATTAAATAATAGTGTGATAGACAAACATAGGAAGTGCTCTAGAAAACAAAGAGAAAATAACACATGAAAACAAGTAAATGTAGATATCCCAAGATATTGTGTGTACATATTTATATGAATAATAGGTATCACATAAAGAGAAACCAGAATTAATGAGGTTCAGTAATTACATCCTGGATCAGGAGGGGGAAAATATAACAATCTTAACTCAGAAAATTATAGGATAGGTGTGGATGTAGAGAACACAAAGTCTTCTCTAAAGGTTCAGGTAAAATATCTTGATGACCTGTTTGCCTTCAAAGATAAACAAAAATTATGGGAACATCCAGACCCACCCAAACAAAAACAATCTCTCAAACTCTAGTATACCTGAGAAAACAGAAACGAAGGTCTCATTGCTCCACAAAGTGACAGATTATAATAAAACAATGTGTACAAAACTTTGAGGGAAAATTTTACATGAGCTAAGAACTCTAAAAAAATTTTTGCGAATGCAGGAGAAGAAGCTTGGGAGACATAAGTGTGCTACCCGTAGGCCCTCCCTGAAAGCAATCACACAATAACCAATATTAATAGCTAAAATGAATCAATGAAATAAATGAAGAATTTGATAATGTGTAACATAAAAGGATGAGAAACACTGGTGTGAAAGAGAAATTAAATTTGAAGTAGAAATGAATTTTATAAATGCTTCTTGAAAGCAAAGGTGAATAATAGAAAATAATACTTTAATAAATTTGATTCTGATATGTCCATAAAGGATTTTAAATGAATCCTATTTTAGGACATAAAGTTTGGTCAATATATTACAAAAAACACTCTGTATTAGATCATATTACCATAAACTTAAAATTAGCTATTTTAGTCAGGTATTGTGGCACACACTTGTAATCCCAATACTTGGGAGGCTGATTCAGGAGGATTGCAGTTTCGTAGCCAGCCTCAGCAACTTAGTGAGACCCTGTTTCAAAATAAATAATAAAATATAAGGCTGGGGATGTATAGCTAGGAGGGAGAATGCTCCTGGGCTCTATCCCCAGAATCATAAAATAAGAGCTATTTTGACATAAAAAGGGAAAAACAACACTCCTGCATAACTCATTGTACAGAGAGAAAATGAAAACTATAATTACATAATATTCAGAAAAAATGGAAGTGAAAACACTGCAAACTAAACATGTCTAACATAAGTAAAATCATTTTATCATTTTAAAAGCTCTATTTAACAAGATAAATAAAATATGTAAATTCTGCATTTTACGAAGTTTATATTAAATAATATTAAAGCTCAGGAGAATAGAAAAGTTCTGTTAAAAAGTAAACATGCAGCCAGCCTCAGCTACCTAGTGAGGCACTCCGCAACTTAGTGAGACTCGGTTTCAAAATAAAGAATAAAAAATAGGGCTGGGGGTGTAGCTCGGAGGTAGAATGCCCCTGAGTTCAATCCCCAGTACAGCAAAAAAAAAAAAAGAAAAAAAAAAAAAGTAAACATGCAGAAATTATCAATTCACAATTTAAAAAATCAGTAGAGTTGATATCTACGAGTTTGCTCTGAAAATAATATGTACTCCAATAAAATATGTTTATTTTCATAAAAAAAGGTGATGAAAAAATAGAAAAGTATAAATCACAAATGTAGTTTTTGGAGAAAAAAAACTCAAGGTAATGCAAAGTATAATCTCATTCTAATAAATGTGGAAATTTTCAAATAAATGATTTCCAAGAAAAAAAGCTCTAAAAATTACACAAACATTTGACCAAATAAATGACTGTGAAAGCATACAAGAAAACAAAAACTCTGGGAAGATGATATAAAATTGCATGGTTTGATTTTCTGAAATTTGCAGAAGATTTACAACAAATTTCAAAATTGCATTATTATGCTTCAAAATCATTCTCAGATGGAAACATAGCAGTTAAATCTACCAACATAGCATATTCTTGATACCAGATCCTGAGAAAGGACACACAACAAAAACTGTGGATTTCTAATAGAATTAGGCAATGTGTTATTAAGTACTTTTATCAGGCATTTATCAAATAATGCTTACTGATAAATTTTTGTAATTATCTTTCTGTAAGTACACCTTTATGCATAAAATATATTATTTTGTGATCTAAATATCTTCTCTGATCAAAATGCAAATAACTTGTCAAGAGATTTTAAAAGTAATATGCTCCATATTTAAAATTTAATAAAAATATAAAATATAACAAATTTGATATTTAATAGATTATGTTTTAAAAGATTGGAATGAATGAGTTGAGTATGGTGCTGCACACCTGTAATCTCAGTACTTTGGAGGCTGAGACCGGAGAATGACAGGTTCAAGGCTAGTCTCAGCAACTCAGTGAGACCCTCATCAACTTATCAATACCTTCAAAATAAAAAATAAAAAAAGTTGGGGGTATAGCTCTGAGGTAGAATTTCCCAGGGTTTAGTCCTCAATAACCATACATACATGAACACACACATGCACAAAAAGACAGGAAAACAAGTATACACTTATAAATTTGGGTATAGTAAACTACTGGTTCTCTTCATTTGTTTCTGTGGATTCAAATTACAATCTGATGTAATTTTCTTATTCTAATACATCTTTGTCCTAATTCTTTTTTTGTGTACTTTTATTGGTGCATTATAGTCTCACACTATTTATCCTCATTCTTTCTTTATGTCTAATGTTATTATCAATCTAATGTTATTATCAACATTTCATTTCTACATGTTTTTTTTTTGTTTGTTTGTTTGTGGTACTATCTCCGACCTACATCCTCAGCTCCATTTTTTATTCATTATTTTTTTCTTTTTTTATTGTAATAATTCGTGCATTGTAAGCATACATCTTTGTTAGGTACAAATTGATATCAACATATGTGCACACATTTCTCATTTGACTTCTTCCCCACTTCCCACCCCGCTCCCTCACCCTCCCTCCCTCTCAAGTTAAGTTTAGTGAGTGGCCTTGATATAATTGTGTAAGTACATCATGTGCCTTAGGGTGCCACCCCCCTGTCCATCCCCCTCGATTAAATCAACTTCTTTGCTTATCGAGGCTCTCTCCTTTTTCATCTGGAGACCATCTTATGCCCCAACTTCTCCCTAGCATCCGCATATTAGGGAGAACATATGCTTCTTTACTCTTTGTAAAGTGACTAATCTCACTTAACATAATGTTTTCCAGTTGCATCCATTTCCCTGCAAATAACATGATTTTGTTCTTCTTTATGGCTGAGTAAAATTCCATTGTGTACATATCCCATAGTTTTGTAATCCATTCATCTGTCGATGGACATCTTGGCTGCTTCCATAATTTGGAAGCTATAAACATAGATACATGTGTCGGTCTGATAGTTTGGTTTCCATTCTTTTAGGTAGATACCCAGAAGTGATATTGCTGGATCATATGGTAGGCTCATATAGAGAACTCAAGAAAATCACAGCTAAGAAAACAAATAACCCAATCAAAAAATGGGCAAAGGATCTAAATAGACACTTCACAAAAGAAGAAATACAAATGGCCAATAAATGTATGAGAAAATGTTCCACATCATTAGCAATCAGAGAGATGCAAATCAAAACTACCTTGCGATTTCACCTAACTCCAATCAGAATGGCAATCAGAAAAAACACGAACAACAACAAATGCTGGTGATGGTGTGGAGAAGTGGGAACCCTAATACATTGTTGATGGGATTGCAAACTAGTGCAACCACTTTGGAAAACAGTATGGAGGATCTTCAGACAAATGGGAATGAACCTACCATATGATCTAGCAATATTCTTTATTTTGAAACAGGGTCTCACTAAGTTTCGGAGGGCCTCACTAAGTAGCTGAGGCTGGCCAAGATTCTGGGATCCTCCTATCTCAGCCTCCCAAGTACTGGAATTACACGCGTGTGTACCATACCAGGCTTCATTTCTACATGTTTTAGGTTCACTAATAGAACTAAATACATATTATTTTATGTAGCTTTCAAATAATTTCAAAGACAAAATAGGTACATATGCTACTTTTTTTTTGTGGTACTGGGGATTGAACTCAGGGGCATTCTACCTACAAGCTATACCCCCAACCCTATTTTTTATTCTTTATTTTGAAACAGGGTCTCACTAAGTTGCAGAGTGACTCATAAGTAGCTGAGGCTGGCCGCAAACCTAGATTCTCTGGTCTCAGCCTCCCAAATGCTGGGATTACAAGCATGCGCCACCACGTCCGGCTCCATATGCTACTTTTAAATTAACTAAATATTTACCTTTAGTAGACCTCTTTTGTGTTTCTAGTACAGTATTAAATAAGAAGTACATTATTAAGTGGGAAAAATCCACAGTAGATAAGAATACACATCAGTTTGTATTTGTAAATAAGATAATCTGGAATGAAATGTGCCCAAATGTAAATCATCATTATTCCCAATTTGCTTCATTTTAAAGGGTTTTACATTATCTTTATTCAAAGTTAATACCTCTCCCAGTTGATAAACATATTTTAACATATATGTTATTGAATATATGCTATTTTGTAAAAAAAAAATAACTCTGCTTTAAAATACAGATTCTGTGGCGGCACATACTGTTTTTTCAAAGCCTTTTAAGGTTTCTCTGAACATCCCATTCTACTCACTTGACTTTAGGAGCCTTGATGAAGGTTACAGTATCTCTGGGCCATCCTGAAATGTCATAAGATACCACAGAATTCTCATCATTTATAATTCCAGACAAAGCTTTACTTTCCTTAAAGAATATTGTTGGCATCTTTGTTCAAAAAGAAAAAATCTTCCTAAAGATGTGAAGATCGAAGAACAATCTAAATTGGGATAGTACAGCCTTTTATGTTAGCAGAATATGGAAGATTCTTCCTTCTCATTCTTATATTTTTAGTCATAAAGAGGGCTTATTTATCTAGCACACAAATCAAGACATGTTAAATAGTTGTGAAACACTGAGCTGGCCTTCCCATAGGTAAATGCCAAAGATGATTCTAGGGAAAATTATTATAATCACTTCAAAGTGCCAAACTAGCAGGACATGGCACACACTTGTAATCCTAGCATTTGGAAGGCTTAGACAGGACTTTCCCAGGTTTGAGGCCAGCCTCCGCAACTTGGTGAGGCCTTCTGCAACTTAGTGAGACCCTATTTCAAATAAAAAAATAAAGCAGGGCTGAGGGTATGGCTCGGGGCAGAATGCCCTGGGTTCGATCCCCAGCACCACACACACACACACACGCACACACACACACACAGTGCCAAAATAAGAAGTCCCTTATTTCTCCTCATAAGGACTTTTTAGATTGCAAATGACAATCTTATTTCAATAAAACATAGATGCATTTGACCAACTGTATCCTGAGTGACACCTGAGACCTTTACCTTTCATTCAATTTCCTTTCTATAGAGTTTCACACATTTTTGTCCATATTATTTTGATATATCTAAGGGCTTTATAATGGGTTTGATTTGTGGATGAACCATTTTTAACTCACCATGTTTTCATTCACTTCCAAAATATATCACTTTAGTCATCTTTCAACTAAGATAGGTTAATAGCTATTAACTGTCTCAATTATATTTCTTCTCCTTTTGGTTTTAATATGCAAAATGAGTTAAATAATAAGCTAACCATGATACTTAGACTTCAAAATGAGAGCACTGTTAATTTGAGGCTAGGCATAGTATAGGAATAATGGGGACACTTTTTATGGTACAAACGTATACCTAATTATGGACTATTTTTAAGAAAAAGGACTTTGGTACAAGAAAAGTCTCTCTTCAGAACTCAAAGAAAATTAAACAACTTTCAAAAGTTAATAAATAGGTGAAAGGTAAGCATTTTATCCTCAAAATATTAATTTTGCCATAGGTAACAACTTCACTGCTCCCTGATTATTGGCAAGGCAAGATGCATGCGTGCGTCTCTTGAACAGAGTATTAATGAAATTGAAGGTTTGTGCCATATGCGATGCATGTTCTGCAACATTTTGAAAGCTTAGCTGTGGATCCCTGTGGTGCTGACTGAAGGAAGAAAGGAAGCAAAGTCTTCTCCAGTTTTTGAAAACCAGAACCGTTTTTCAGAAGTCATCTATGAAATAAACTGCTTAGGAGCAAATGACTGTAATGCTGCCTCAGTTTTCAGTAAAAGAGGGATCTCTTTAAAACACTCTGACATAAAAAAATAAATCAGCTTTAACTTCAATTATTAAGAGCTCAAGTAGCATTCTTTGATAGAAAGGGGTGGGTTTCTGGCATTTCAATGATAAATATGTATGAAAAAAAATAGTTGCGTCACCATGGAAACCATGAACTCACAGATACATATAGAGGATAATAGAAACTTGGGAATCTCTAAAAACAAATGGGTGAAGACCAACTTTTTCTCAGGTATGTTTGGGCGTGTTTTTCTATTCTTAGGTTTTAATATGCCTTCATTTTTGGCATTCCATTAACTTTCTAAAGACTATCTTGAGATTTTCTTCAAGTTGTTTTTTGGAAATTTAAAGGTTTTAAATGAATATTTCTACATAAACGTTGATGCAACTACCTACACAGTTGCATTGTTACCTGTGGGTTGGAAACTTTCAGCAGCATCACTGAAGGGATTTAATCTGTCTCTTCAGAGAGGTACAGCCTTCCACAGACATTTAGGTAGATGAGTTTCATGTCTCTCCTTTCATTTTTGTTTTCTGCTAGTGAATTCTGGATTAGAAGTGATGACATTTCTGTCTGAAAGCTGGGATATTTTTCCTGTGACCAGTTCTACAAATACTTTCTGGAGTTTCTGATAGAATGTGTCCCCTGGCTCTAATATCTGGGACCACCTCCTGCTATGAGCTGATGCATTTCACATTCCCTGCTTCCCTAAAAGTACAGAGTTTAATTATTTTCAATGACTTAATTTTAAATATATGTATATTTAAATGAAGAGAATAAAGGAAACTCAAATATATACTTTCTTACATAAAAAATCAGTGTGGGTGACAGAAAAGAGTACTGGTCCAAAATATCCAAATCTCTAATCCTTGCTTTATTTTCTAATAGGAATTTGACCTTGAATAAGCCATTTTTATTTCTCTGAATCCTGATTTTCATATTTATAGAATGGGACTCATAAGCATATGTCCAGGATTATTTTGAGAATCATAGTTCATTTGAAAAAAAATTTAAAAAACCATAACTCATATTCCAAATATATGATGCAATAAGTTCTATTGCAGCTAAAGAAATCTCACCTACTTTATATCTTTCATAATACCAATATATGATGCTCTAAATTTATAGCTCACTAAGTATATCTAGGCTGTGCTTATGAAGCACCAAAATATCTGGTTTAAAAGTAAAAACTTATACAAAGTTATTTTAAAATAAAACTTCACCTGCTTACTTTCTTTCCATATATATATGTATATATATATACATATATATATATGTATATATATATATATATATTTTTTTTTTTGTCTAACCATGATTGGTCGATGATTAGTTGTTATGGAGTTACCATTATATAGTTCAGTTTATATCTTCAAACTTAAAATCATTGTACTAACCTCTTACCCTGAGACATCATCAATTTTGATATATTCACCTGGTTGATAAGGATGCTATTTTCAATGAGTAAGGAGAGACTTTTCATATGGCTGGACATTAGGTTTTTAAGCACATAAGTAAAAGGTGTATCAGTGATAACGAACAATAAAAATATTTCAGTTTTGTAGAGCATCACTCTACCAATGAAGGTGTGGTTTAAAAAGCTTCCTACTTCTTCCACAACGTTCTCCCCATTCTCTCCCATTCCACAGTACAGGGCTGCTGCACACATGTAACCTTATCATGGCCCCTAGAGTTGTGCCGTGTATTTGTGTGAAGACAGATGTTGCTTTCTAAGTTCCCTAGCTGATTCTCTGACAGTGTAAAGCCTCTCTAACTCCACGTGAATATTTTTAGAGTTATGAAGCATGATCCACACTGTGCAGGAATGTTCTATCACTTCTACACTGAAAGGCCTATCAAACAGCACAGAACAACATATTGTCTATACATTGTATACCCCAGTTGGGTAGCAGCTGATTTTTTTTACCCAGGGGCATTCTACCTCCAAGCTATACCCCCAGACCTATTTTTTTATTCTTTACGTTGAAACAGGGTCTCACTAAGTTGCGGAGTGGGAGTGCCTCACTAAGTAGCTGAGGCTGGCTGCTAACCCTGATCCTCCGGTCTCAGCCTCACATGTACTGGGATTACAAGCGTGCACCACCATGCCCGGCTAGCAGCTGATTTTTGTCTGCATTAGAAATTTCTCTTTCAGAAGGTTTAAAGAGTTTTTTCATATAAAATAAAATTATAAAATCCACACTAGCATATCTTTCTCATGAAAAGGAGATAAAGAATATTGGCATATTTAAATATGTAATTTTTTTTTTCCTGAGCAGCATTCAAAATAATGCTCTTAGTCTCATAGTACCAACTCTGATTGATACCTAAAAAAAAAAAAACTTTAGTTTTAATATGGTTAAGAGAACTAAATCTTAAGAGATCTGATCAATTCATTCTTAGCAACCATTAAAAATATTACAGAATATACTATTATAAGAAATATTCCTGTCTCCAAATTGAATAACCAATCATATGTTACTCATTTTTTATTTAATTGTATTTATTTCAATGAAGAAATACATTTAGTAATTTCCATTTATTAGATGAACTTATATGTTCTAAGTTCTATACAACTTTAAATAAGTCACAATATTTTTAGTTTCACAGATATTTTCATGTTTGGAAAGTTGATATATTTATTTGCAAGATGAAATTTTCTTTATTTTTCTAAGAAAGGCTTCTACTGTAAGCAAAGCTATGGATTATCAGGAATATTTAATAAAAAACTCATAAAATAGTTTTCCTAATGAATGAACATATTCAATTTTAAAAGGGTCTATCACTATATACCCACACCTTCAAGTATTGTCACTAAAACCTCAGATATTTTCAATGGCAAAAAAATAAGAAACTTCTTGGGCATACCCTTATATTATTACTAAATCCAAATGGAATATTATAGTCAGTATATGTACATTAATAAACATTTAGATAAAATAAAAATAATAACTAAATCAAAATTATTTCTTACACATTAACATTTTGAACTTTATAATTATTGAGTTTTTAATCAGTACCATTCAATGTAATCAGATACAGCAATCTCTTAGGTAATAATTTCTTACAAAGGGCAATATTATCCAATATTGCACCCCTCCCCCAACAAACTAATTTTCTACCAAGCAGAAAAGAGATCTGGTTCCACTTTTCACCTTCACAAGTACAGATTTTAAAACTTTTTTAAACAGTCGCACATAAATCTTTGGATTCCTGGGGGTGGGGAAAGTATTAACATTTCTTATTAAGTTTGGCCAATACTATATTTTCATTCTAAATTCTAATGATGATTTCTTATAGTGATTTTGTAGTATTGATTTATTTAAGAAAACGTATTAGGTTTTAACAGATTCAAATATCAGGAAAGAAACAACTAACCGCCAAAATAAGTTTAAAGAAGTTCACATAGACCTTACTTACTAACTTTTCAAAGATAATGATGAAATATCTTATCAAATAACATACCTGTAAAAACAAACAAAAAACACAAGCCATTCCAAATATGCTGTTTTAGTGGGGAAAAGTAATTCTCACGAGCCGGGTGTAGTGGTGCAAGCTTATAATCCCAGTACTTGAGAGGCTGAAACAGGAGGATCTGGGTTCAAGGCCAGTCTCAGCTACTTAGTGAGGCCTTCTGCAACTTAGTGAGACCCTGCTTCAAAATAAATAATAAAAAAATAGGACTGGGGATGTAACTTGGAGGTAGAATGCCCCTGGGTTCAATCCCCAGTACCACACACACACACACACACACACACACACACACACACACAAAAATAATGATAATGATAATAATCCTCACATACATATGATAAAAAACCAATAATCTCATTTACCACAAAATGTCCTCATCTGTACTATTTCGATATAATTGTGTCCCATGGGAGCACAATTTATCACAGGAGATGACTGGTGACTCAGTGGAAATCTGTCACAATTAAGGAGAAAAGAAGTTCAAAATATACTGAAATGCTTTTGTACCCAAGAATATCAGCTGTCTTTAGACATTAATAGAAAAGAAGGGATTTAGGCTCTAATTATGAAATATTATCTATTTATGAGTATTGGTGTTCCCTTTTGAAGAAGCATTTGAAATACCAGGCCAGGCATGGTGGTTCATGCTTATAATCCCAGTACTTGGGATCCCTGAGTCAGGAGGATTGCAGGTCTGAGGACAGTCTTGGTAAGTAATGAGACTTTCATCAACCTAGCAAAACCCTGTTTCAAAATAAAACAAAAAAAAAAAAATTAGATAGGGCTGGGGGTAGAGTTTGGAGGTAGAATGCCCCTGAATTCAACCCCCAGTATCAAAAAAAAAGAAAGGAAGGAAGAAAGAAAGAAAGAAAATATCACATATATCATATTTATAATTACTGTCAAATATTTTTTAAAAACATTAAATCACTCAAGTAAAGATATAGGTTTTTATACTGCATTTATTTGAAGAAAATATCTTCCCAAAAACTTATACAAAATGTAATATTAAAGCCAGGTTAATGTAGGGGAGATAATCCCCCGTGTTAATTTAGGGAAGTGAGGTAAAATTTTTCTAAAGTCTCAATGATGCATTTTGACCTATTTTATTGGAGAGTTTAGTAGCCATGAAGATTCTCCCAGAATAGGAAGAAAATGTGAGTGGAGCAGTGAAAAAAATTGTCTAGAGAGAACACATAAGAATGCTTAGGGCCTAAATTTGAAAGAGGGATTAAAAGAAATCTGCAGTTCCTGGTCCCTGAAAATAATCTTATTCCAAATTACCAAATTCTTTCAGATTTTTTTTTTTTTTTTTTTTTTGGTGCTGTGGATTGAACTCAGAGGTGTTCTATCTCTGTTACACCTCCAGCCCTTTTTATTTTTTATTTTCTTTATTTTGAAACAAGGTCTTACTAAGTTGCTGATGGCATCCCTAAATTGCTAAGATTTTCTTCAAACTTGTGATCCTCTTCTCTCAGCCTCTCAAGTACTAGGATTACAGGCATGTACTACCATGCTCAGCACCTCTTTCTGATCTTGACTGCCTCCTACCTTCTCCCTCAAGATGTATCAAATGCACCCTGGCATTGCACTTGCTGGTTTACCTTCTGCATTCCTGGTTTATCTCAACCCACGTGGAATATACAATCCCAGGCATTCTCTCATACCCAGGTAAGTTGCCAGCCAGTCATGTTTGGCTATGTTGGATTCAGAATTAGAAAAAAAAAAAGATGAAATAAAAAGAGACTTTCTGACCCCATATACCTACAGAAATGAATAAAAAGTCAGTAAATAACAATTATACAAACAAGCAATTTAATGAAAAAAAATTTACAAGAACTGGGCTAAAACACCTCTGGCTCTTTGATAACATTTATTGAACACAATGCTCACATTTTTCTTTTCAAATTTTTTTAATTTTGTGTGTATTTAAGATCAACGTGTTGCTTTTCATTTATTTTATTTTACTTTTACAATTTTTTTCTTAATTTATGAAACTTTCCAGTACATAAAATGCAACTTGTAAATAATTTTGGCTTGGCAAGACCTCATATGCACTAACAGATCACACACTGTTCTGATTAGACATGCCAAACATGCTACTCAACATGTAGATGTGTTTCAACTCATGATGACAGCTTATGTATGATTTACAGTGCTGAATGCTGAAGGCATTTGTACAGTTCAATATTCATATTTATTTATGCCAAAATTTAGTAGTATAAATGATGTATCAGATGGCTACTGACAATGAATTCTTAAAACTGTTCACGTGTACTTTAAGGGGAAAAAAATCACATAAATATGTCAAAATGCTATGAAAGTAAAGTAGATCTTTTAAAAGTAAAAGAAAGTCATTGCACTCTACTATATGTTTTGTATGCCATTTTAATTATTCGCCCAACCCAAAGGACTGTCAACAAGATGGTTCAAACATCTGTTTCAGAAAAATAATCTTTGTCCATTAAGAAAAAGTCTTTTAAAGAACAAAAAGCCAGATTCTTCTTTTAAGTTCACTCAAGCCAGAGTTAATGTCCAAGTGCCTGTTGCTCGTCCATACAGGAGCTTCCAGATGATCTCACCATGAGCAGTTGCTGCTTAGGCAGGGGAACACGTGCTATTTTACCTTAACGACCAGCTGTAAATCACTCCATCAAGGGAAACACTTGTTAAAAGCTTAACGGTCAGAGAAAAAAAACATGCAAATTTCCAAAAGGAAAACAAGAATCCATTTCAAGGTTTGTCTCATAAATTGCACCCCACACCCTGACTGGCCACACAGGAAGAGGCACAGCTTACTGCTGAGGCAATAAACTAGGCCTTTGCCCTAGAGGGAAAGCTCATTGTTGGTCCGTATCTTCCTGGCATTTTTATCTCTGATGAGATGTTGCTATAACCTACAATTTAATACTGGGAGAGAATACCAAATAATTTTACTTCCATGGTGGACTAAAGAATATGTTACATATATATTCATGTATATATGTGTATATGTATATGTGTATGTATACATATACATATATGCATGTGTATAATATACACATACACATGTGTACATATATGTACATACATACTATATGTACTACATATGCATATACATGGATATGTATATACACACATACACACATGAATTAAAAATCACTGAAATGTATATCATCTTCTAATTTGTTTTCATTGACCTTCATCCAGTATTTAAAACAGAAGATGCTAAAAAAAAAAAAGTTAAGCAAATAGCTTTCTAAAATGTCACAGTAGAATGAAAGAGAAAAAAATGAAAATAATTAGATGATAGGGAAATAATAAAGGGAGAAGAAATGAGAAAAAACTTCTTTGGGTTCCAGGTTGCAAAATTTATTCATTATTAACTACAATGAAGTCTGAACCAATCTGACCCAAATCAAGTAAATTCCTCTGTGATTCAATGGTAATAAATAATCAATTATTATTTTTACCTGAAAGGTTACTGAAAGAAATAATATAATGTGTCTTTTTAAAGTTTAGATATTATTTGTAATCCTTTTTTCTATATGTTCAATATTAGAATGCCAATAATTTGCCTGAATCAGAGTTGATAAGCACACAGAAATATAGACATCAACTACCCTGCTTGTGGAAATATATATAAAAATATCTCATAAAGATGCAATAGCATGTTCTTTTCAAGGAAAAACCCGGCTTTGTTTCTTTCTAACTTATTTTATAGAATTGTTTAGCGTCCACATTTTAATGACAAAATATCTTACTGTCCCTCTTTCAAAATTATACTTTGAAGTGTACAAGTTTGCAGGCTAATTTCCACAACAAACTGCCCTGGCAAGACAAAAAAAAAAAAAAAAAAAAAAACAGAAAACAAAAAACAAAACAAAAATCTATCACTTAGCACTTACACAGAACCATTCTTCGTTTCTTTTTCTTTTTCTTTTTCTTTTCCTTTTTTTTTATTGTGCTGTTGGTCCACTTGAGTGTTATTAATTAAGTTAATCTACCCCCTTATTAATTAGAATATTCTGAATTAAATAAAAATAATAATAACTGCCCAAAGGTATAAATAGATATTAGTTCATAAATTAGAAACAGAAATATGAAGGAAACAGGAAACATACCTTTAGGGGAATAGTGTCCACTGATAGATTAAAAACAACAACAAAAACACCTGCTTTGAATGCCTATCCAGAAAACTGATCTTTCATAGAGATAGCACTTATTTTACATTTCACTAAAATGATCCAATTAATATTCTGTAAAAATATTTTAAAAAAATATTTATTCCATAATAAAACGCCATTAGCTTGGCCTTAATAGTCAGCATTTAGAATCTGCATATTTCTGTGGCATATGTACTCTATGATTCTGCCAAACTGCTGCTTGTTTATTCATTTGGTTTCTGAACAATTGGATTTTTTCCCCTCAAGTAGGAGAATAATCCAGTCATTTGAAGGTCCTACAGTGGTTCCTTAACCTCACTGCCCAGTGTTTTCAAAGGTAAGATTAACATGTTGGTCTTCTACACTTCTTCCTGAGCTAACTTTCCACTCTTGTATGATGTCTGTGCTATTATTCCAGCTGTAGAGCTGCAACAGGGTCTCCTGCATACTGGGAGGGCCTGTCACTAATAGAAAAACCAAAACTTTGTGAAAATACCTGTTCAGTGTAGTCCCATGCCTTTAAAAGTATCCCATCCGGTCTCACATTTGACAACACTGATGATTTTTATTCATTAATAGACCAATGATTTAAATAGTGGAAGGGGTTGCAAGTGTAGATTTAGATTCATCACTAAACGTGCTGATGTATCTGAATGGGAATTGAAAGAAAACAGGTGCCACATTGCTTAATAATTTACGGTTGGTAGAGGAGGCATTGGGTAAACGCTTTGGGTAAGAATAAAATTTCAATAATGTAAATAATGTATTGTCTATTTTCTGTTTCCATTATAGTGCAGTTTCTGATTCTCCAAACTGTTGTCTGACAGGTCTGTGTTCTCCTGGCCAGGTTGTGGTACATTCTGCAGCTTGTCAAATTTTCTCGCGCCCTTTTTCATTATATAGTACAGCTCTGTGCTTAGCCACTGTATCCGTTCATGCAGACACACTCTACCTTCAGTATAACACTAAAATTGATTTGCTAGGCCCTCCTTTGCTTCTTCACATTTCATATCTTCCCATTGAATTTCTTGTGTCAAGAACATAGCTCTCTCTTTCTACTTCCATCCTCAGAAATCTGAACATTCTTTGGATTTTCCGAATATTTAAATATCTTTGTGACTGATGTCAGTGTGCTTCATTCTATAGTACTTGGCTCAATGCAATTTTGGATTATGCTTTGAGACTATTCTGTGCTTACTTTCATTTTAGATTTTTTCTGTTCTATAAGTATTGCAATTCATTTGTTTTTGTGCAAGAGCTAATGGTAAGAGACTTTCTTTTCTTTGCTTTTTTCTTTCCTTTTGATAAAAAGGCAGATTATAATTAATATTTCCGTCAGAACGTGTATATTAAAAGCAAAAAATACTCTATTATAAAATATGGCTTTTCCTGAATTTAGTAGTTTATTTTATCTCCAACGAATAAAATAAGGGGAAAAATACCCCTACACAAATGAGAAAATATACCCTTTTCCCCCCCCTGAAAAAGTGAAAGAAATGAATGTAAAAGGCTTCAGGCTTGCAATTATACAATCTAAGCATCAGATCTTGGATGTCCTTCGGAGAATTCAAAGCCCCACCATTTAGTGCAGGTTGATAAGGCACATTTATTTTAGCATATTGTTTTAACTGGTCAAATTTTGAGACTTTTGGAATCATAGGTTAAAGTTCAAACTTCTTTACTAAAGTGTAGCCATTGTGTAATAAAATACCCAAGATGATTCATTCAGTCAACCTAATATCTACTCATCAAGGAGGAGAATGGAGTAAGGAGGCATTATATCTTTCTCTAGCATAACATGTTAAGTGCAGCATTCCAATCTAAAAGGTAGAATTGTTCCTTTGAGTAAAATAATTAATGATCCCAACAAAAGGAAAGCCGTTACGAGAGAGACCTCTAGTGGGAAAAAATGCAAGTGTCTTGGAGAAGGCTTTTATTGTTTATGCTTTATCTGAAAAATGGAATTTGTGCATGCTATTTAAGGCAGTGTCCATAAAGCTGCAAACTCAATTCGCTTTAATGCTCACTCAGTACATGCTATTTGTCCAAGCAAATAATGGTTTTCAGAGCGGAGCCAACAAAATACTTGAGGGAGGCTTAACTTCTTTGACAACAGATTTTGAAAAACAAGTTACCCATATCTAAGAAGAAAGATATTTTTTAAAGGGGGCTACCTGAATGGAGGCCCTCCATTTTCAGGGACCATAACCTTTTATCTGTTTGTTGAAGCATTATTTTAATTGTAGGCAATTTCTACATACAACAATATGAAAACATCTTTCTGAGGGTGAGACAAGGATTAGAAGTTTCAAGCTTCTCAAAAATTAAAATAATAATAATAATAATAATAATAATAAAATACATTATCAATTCAAAATTTATTTTTTAAGAAAAATGGCAAGTGTTCATGATATGCAGACTAGAGAGGAACCCAAGGACGAGTTATTTAAGGAAAACCAGTGTTTCTGGATTATAGAGTATTTCATTTGACTAATGCTTCATAGAAGAGGATTCCTCCTTTGTTCTCCACAAAACTGCATTTAATTCATCCTCTGATGTATAATCTAATTTTAACTGCTTATTAAAGTTTTTTTTTACTTTAAACAGTGTTAATAGTAAATAAGAAAGTTAGGATGTTTTCTAGCTAGAGATCTAGCACTAAATCTTAAACAAATTTATATCTACTCAATGTATTTGCCAACTAGGTAGTAATATAACTTCTAATTTAAATTGGGACAGACATCTACTTTAGGGAGACACTGTGACCCAGAGCTATAGAGCTTAAGAAAATGTTCTGGCATAAAGAAAAAAAGTGAAAGAAGTTAGGAATCCAAAAATATAGTGTTAACTCAGCCCTGAATATGGTCGCAATTTTTAAGAAAAGTATTACAGCTGTGGGAACTAGCTGCTTATAATAACAATTCTTGAAATTCTATTCTATAATAATGGCAAATGTAACATGTTCCTTAAAAAAAAATTAATTGCAATGGAGCTTTAGTGTTTATTGTTCAGCTGTATCATCCAAATTTAGGAAAAGAGTATTTTGTGAGGCTATTTTTATTTTCAATGTCAACCCCTATTTTCTGATCCATTTTTAATTCTACCTATTGTCTTTAATAAATAACTCTTTCCAATTTCTCCTTAGGATGATGGAATTTTACAGCCTATTTGCAAGGCAGGTTATTCACAGCCCTTGTATTTCTCATACTAATATATCTCAGTTAATGCTGAAGAGGTTCTATTTTTCCACTCTTACCAAAGTCGGAGCATCCCATAAAACAGGACATCATTATTCTGTGGAAGTGTAGTTCATGAATCTCTGCAAATTTGGGCGGGTGGCTGGCAGCCATTTAAATGAGAATTGGTAGAGGGTGGGGGGGGAGTGGAGAAGAGAGTGAGAGAATGTCACACAAATTATATTTCTCTGTCTTTTTTTCCAGTTTAGAAAGAAGCTTTTTTAGAGAACAACAACAATAAAAATAGCTTCAAATTTTGAGAGGTTTTGAATGAGATTTTTTTATTTATATTTAAATATAATTATAATGGATTAGAATGAAAAAAAAAATTCCCAAGAAAGAAAAGCATACAGAAAAATATTTATCTGGCCTTCTTTCTGATTACCTTTTCTTCAAGAGAAAATGAATTATATTCCTATGTTGCTCTGTATTCTTTAAATAAAGCTATGGATTTCAGTTCATAGCTGTTTCCCCTAATTGTGTTAACATGGATTCTTTTGGCATCTGAATCTCCTGGATGATTTTCTTGCCCTCTTTCCAGTTTTAATAGGTCTCAGCCTCTTGCTCCAAAAAAACTTAATTTTTGCAAGCACCTTGGGATATAAGAAGGAATGAAGGTGGAAACAAAAGTTTTCACAATTTGCTAGTATCTCACAGGAAAGCAAAAGTCACAATCTGGTCTGCCATGGGAGCTCAGATGGAAAGAGTTCACCATTCCCAACGTTGTGCCCTGCTTCGCCCCCCCTCCACACACAATGAAATTATATTTATTTGCAGTGTTCTTTCCTACTACCAGTGTGTGTGTGTGTGTGTGTGTGTGTGTGTGTGTGTGTGTGTGTGTGTGTGTTTGGGGGCATTCTACCTCCAGGCTACACCCCCAGCCCTATTTTGTTTTATACTTTGAAACAGGTTCTCACTAAGTTACTGTGCACTGACCTGGAACCTGTGATCCTCCTGTCTCAGTCTCCCAAGTACTGGGATTACAGGCATGTGCCACCATGCCCCAAACTTTTTATTATTTATGTACCTGCTATTGACCTTTTTGCTTTCCTTTTGGGAGTAAATAATATAGAAAAAAAGGAAAAGAATCAAAACAATAGTCCTTTTTGCACTCAACATGCATTATTTTTAATTTTGCTTTTAAGTTTTGGGCTGCATTTTCTCATACTCCTTATGAGTTACAACAAGTTCAAAATTTATAATTTTCCTGCCATTCAGTGTCATCTTTACCCTTATTACTATTCCAATAACCATGAATCACCAAGTGAGCAAAAGATGCACTAGTGCAAAAAAAAAAAAAAAAATGCTAGCAGCCAGGCTCAGCAGCGTACACCTGTAATCCCAGTACTTGAAAGGCTGAGACAGGAGAATTGCAGGTTCAAAGTCAGGCTCAGTAACTTAGCAAGATCCTCAGCAACTTAGCAAGATACTGATTCAAAATAAAATAGATTTTAAAAGGCTGTGGTTATAGCTTAAAGGTAGAATGCCCCCAAGTTCAACCACCATACCGCCCCCCTTCAAAAAAGAAATAAATAAAAAAGAAACAAAAAACATAGCATTCTAATGGAAAACAAAAACTACCAGAATCACACTCAGTAGATCTGAATTCCTTTTTCTGTAGCCCTGGGTAGTTTTCTTTACTTTGCCAGTAAATAGAGGCTTGTGATTCCAAATTCTTCTTGTTTTTATTTCAATGTCTACAACATGAAAATATCAGTATTTCCTCTACCCAAATACTGACATAAAGTACTCTGAAGAAATACAAATGTATATTAACACTACATCTGAAAATACAATGGGATACTGTTTAGAGAATACTGTGCGATACTGTTCAGAGAACTTTTCTGCTAATAGAATTGACAGTTATACCTGAAATCCTTGTGCCATACATCTTATGTCCATTGCTTTGTGACCTCACCGTGGCCACATAATGTCTAGCGCTGAACTGTGAGTGAGACTAAAAAGAACTTTTCAGTTGACCTGGTCATTTTTTCTTCCCTTCACTAATAAAAGCATTTGAAGGCGATTAGTGTTAACACCAACTTCCAGAAGATAAGTGATTTTATGTTCCAGAGGCAAATGCACCAACGATGATTAGGATTTCTAACTCCTGATTCTTTTGGGCTTTTTATCCTAAAAGAATCTAAGAGGAAAGAAGGACTTAAAAGATCAAGTGGTCCATTCATGCAACAGGAGTTATTTAAACACCGATACCTTAAACACAGTGTCCTCTGGTTTGTCAACAGGACTCTCAGGGAAGAGAACATTTCTTGAGATGTAAGTTATTCTAACTGACATCTGAATCACTTAAGTTTTTTTTACTATAGTTAAATCTTAGACTTACTTTTTATTTCTCATGGAAAATCACAAAGATCATTCAGAGTGGACTTTATGGAAGGACATTGTTTCTACTTCAAATGTAGGGAGACAGGAAATAGAAGTTCTTCATCTATCTTCCTTGAAAGAACACACACACACACACACACACACACACACACACACACACAGATATATATGACTTACCATCTTCACTAGATCACTTACTTAAAAAAAAAACCTCTCCTAACTTTGACTTTATTCTTCTAAAAGAATAAAACTCTGACTATATTCTTTCTTCATATGGCCAAATTCATAGGAATTTAAAAACAGGATATATTAGTGTGAGCTTGAATTTGTGTTTGCATAGTTGTGTAAATGCACAAAAATGGAAGAATATAGAAATTACCAGATAAATGGTTATAGCATAACATTGCTGAAGCTGTTTAGGTTTCACTTCAAGTTATGTACTCTGTGTGTGTGTGTGTGTGTGTGTGTGTGTGTGTGTGTGTGTGTGTATGTGTCCATCTCCTCTACTTGAATATGAGTTTTCTAAGCATGGATTATATTATTCTTTGTAGCTCCTGAATTTATTCACTCATGCATTCATTCAACATTTATTGAGCACTTGCTGTGTGCCAGGCATAATGTTAAGTGTGGAAATTTTTATGAAGATGAATATAACATGATCTGAGCCCTAAAAGACCTTGCAGTCTAATGGAAATAAGATTATATAATTTTAGCATCTATGTAGTTTGAGAAGCACATTGACTGCCATGATATCCTTTGGATTTAACAACCATGTGAGGTTGTTGTAATTACTCCCATTTTTACAGTTGAGAAAAGTGAGTTTCACAGAAGTTTATTCTGTTGCTCCGGGTTAATCAACAGGAGATCACACTCTACCTGTCTTACTCCCAATCTTGATGCAAAATAAAGATTGCCACTACCCCAACCATACTACCAACCAAATAATTTTGTACTGTTGGATTACGAGTACGCTTGCATTATTAGTTGTCTCGCTTTTTTTTCTTCTGATTAAATGAAAATATTTATAAAACACCTTCCTAACCATCTGTCTTAAATTCATTCCATCAATAAATCACATGAAATCAAAACTGAAACTCCTGAGCTGATCAGATGAATTGCGAACATAGAATCTTTCAAAATAAATCAAAATATTCACATACTCTAAAAAATTTAGCACCACAAATCTGGTCAAGTCCATTTCAGCAGTCAGAAAAACTGCTTTTGTGCATAAGGCATTGGATGCAATAGAAGGACACGTTAGTATTTGCCCTCATGGTTCCAGTTCAAAGAATTACTGTGCCAGAAGTTGTTTCCTCTGTTATAGGTCCAGGAAAATCTGATTCTTGTTAGTATCACTTCCTATACATAGAGAAGGGAGGAGAATGCTGCTTTGATTCAATCCAGTCTACACATTGCACTGTGCCTGCCAGGCTGGATTTGTATTAAAAAGAGAAAAAAGAATAATATGTTACTCAAAAGACTTCTGTCTTGCAACCGGGGGGGGGGGTACAAAACTGGCGACAGGGCAATGGTGGCATCCTGGTATATTGAAGAAATATCATAAAGAATCATTTAAGACCATCAGACAACACGATGTGCATGTTAATTAGAGTAAACAATAGATCAAACCAGACAAAAAGTGCAAGAGGAATTATCTATTGAAGAATCATTAAAGTCAAGTGTTTAATTTTTAAAAACCTACATGGCAGATCATGTTTGGTTGCACATGTAGAAAGTTTTGAGGATATAGTCTTGAAATGGGGTCTATTTTATTATTAGGCATAGCCACACTATAAGCAAGAACATCTGTGGCCTATATTTTAATCATAAGCTTCCCCTTCTGCCTTTTTCTTTTAAATTCCCCCAAATATTGGTTTGGGGGAAAGAATAGTATTTAAGATGATGGAAAACCCTGTGCCATAAGATATTGTAGCATCTCAGACCAAAGACCAGAGAGCTGCAGATCACAAGCCAGTGTAATTCTGCTGTTAGGTATCCTGTTTATTAGTTTATTCATTCTTTCATTAATTTATTCATTCTACAAATTTTTGTTCAACGTGTGCCCTGAGGTTGTAAAAATGATGAAGCGTAGTTCTTTCCCTGGAGGAATCCACAGCTTAGTGAAGTAAGAAAGGCAAATGCAATTATCTCTTTCAGGAAAGCCTATCAGTTAATAATAAAGATGAGAGTCAAAATAAAGATGAGGGAGGTCAAGTCATCTGATGAGTGTATAATGGTGAGATGATTACCAGGCCCTCAAAGACAGAGACACTGTATGCTTCACCGTTGATGCCTACAGTGCCTAGAA
Source organism: Graphiurus murinus (assembly GCA_004027655.1). Taxonomy (NCBI): domain Eukaryota; kingdom Metazoa; phylum Chordata; class Mammalia; order Rodentia; family Gliridae; genus Graphiurus; species Graphiurus murinus. The sequence goes on from PVLC010002565.1 coordinate 41,924, forward strand.
GAATTGCTGGTACCTGGAAGACAATAAATGAATGAATGAATGAATGAATGAATGAATGAATGAAATAATTAATGAATGAATGAAATATTTCAGGTCAAATCCTTAAAGAATCCAGCAAAGGACTTTTTTATCTGTTCTAATAACTAAATGTTCAACTAATGATGAATGAATTTAAACAAATGCTACAGACCTGATACTCAAAATATCTAGCAAACGCCAGCTTTCTTGGCTCCATAGCAGGCTTGCACCCGCAAGCCCATACTGTGTTGCTTTCCTCATCCAACCACCTAATCATTTCATAAGATGGACTGAGTAAGAACGGAGAATAAGCCAAGCATATGGCAGGGAAGGCCTGGACTTTCACAGGGGCCTACCTAGTAAAATCCACCTATTCTCAGTATAATATTTTGGTTTTATAGGGCTCCTTGGTGCACTGACTTTATTTTTTCTTCCTCACATACTGAAAACATCATCTGTTTTAGTGTTCTGCATATGACATCACTCAGACATACTGTAAACATGATAGCACATTTTATGGCACTGGAAAAATAAGCAAGAAAAGGAAATATCTTTCTTCCATGCTTTAGTCAAATACATTTTATAGTTAACTGAACACACATATGATTTTCCGAAATGTACATAAAAGAGCTTTCTACATTGAGCACATCTGATATAATGAATGCAATTATTCACACAAAAAAACCTCAGAGATTCCTTGAAAATGCATTATTTCCTGGTTTAATGATGTATTATATCTTCTACAAAAAGTCTTTACTATAATTCTATTTCTAGGTCACCAATACTGATAGGCTTAAGGCTCCACTTTCAACCTCTCCAAATACAAATCAAGCACCTAAATCTGAAGGTTTCTATTGAGATTAAGGTTTTTATGTTGTTGATTATTTATTTTGTATTTTTGTCAAACCTAGAAATCACAGATATAAGCTCAGTCTCAGTTTTACTTAGCAGCCATAGGAAGGGAAAAAATTAGAATAAAATGGAAGGAATTCAATTTGGTAGAAAATGTATATGGAAGCAAGAGATAGGCAACTAACAGAACCAAAAGAAGAAATGTGAGCTGTGAGATTCCCCTTCCTGTAAAGCAGAAGGTTATAATGATTCTCATCCTCCTAGTATGTCCTGGTGGTTCAGAGACAGGCCAGGTACCTGATGCTTGAAAATGCCATGGGGCAGGTATATACTTTTTAATAACATGTATAATATTCAAAATTATTAAAAGTGTAGTGTTTAGTCATTTAAGTATTTTTCAAATCTCAGGTTGTAGCATTCTAATTTGCTTCCAATTACTTCTTAACTTTCACCTTCCCTGAAAACAGACATTTGAAAATATCTTTTTGGACATATATCTTAAACACACGGCCCAAACTTATTCTCTGAATGTAATAAATATCAAGTACAGAAATTACTTTTCATTGTTATGTAATTTGTCTTAGATATGTTAATAGAATAAGGTGATTGGTTGATTCCTTTTTTAAAAGTTAAGGGAAAAAAATACATATTAAGTTCAATTAGTCCAGTATTCCTCAAAGGTTTAAAAAAGAAAGTTCATGTGTTTACATAGTGACATAAGAGAAAAAAACATTCTACTGGTCAGGGGTATAATAAGAACATAACTGATTTGCTATCTTTTATTCAGGTGACCCAAACAGAGGAACTCTGTTCCATTATCTTCATAAAGTAAAAGTAAATTGCAACTCATGCAATTGTAAGCATACTTTTTCCTTTTTCTATTTGTTCTAGTATTTAGTAAGAATGTTTAAAATAATCTTGAACTACTCCCGCACCACACCTATTTATCAATGCATTTTATGCCTTTTGTTAGCTATCGTCTTAGTCATTTTAGTACATCCAGCCCTAATCTTCAAGTCTGTCAGTCCCATTTTGCATTACAAATCATTTGTAGTTTTATAACTGTCATTCCCAAGGACATCTGGAAAAGATGGATTTATGAAAGGTTACCATGCATTCTAAGAAGGCCGAGAATTAGCATGACTTTGTAAAGGTTCTTATAAATTGAGCAGCAGCCATCACTAGCAATACAGTGTTTTTTGCTCTTGTCAAGTATCTTTATTTAAATATTAAGGGAGAGATCTGACCTTTGGCCTTGGGGAGCCCTGTGACATGGCAGTGGCCCAGTCTATTAGCTGTCAATGGAGTGCAATAGCCTGACTCTCTCAAGGCCCCTATTTGTGGACAGTGTTATAATAAGCCTTCCATTAGGCATCCCCAAGGCAAATAACCTCAGCTTTAACAGAGTCAGTTTAAAACTCCTTGGAGTAACATTAAGAGACTATCTGGTTTGTGTCAGTTTAAGATCAACCACTCTCTGCATAGGTTCAATTCTGTAAATTTTAAGTAGCCATAGTTATTGAAGAATTATTTCATACATGCCTGCAGGTAAATATGAGACACATAGGATGTAGAAATAACCCCATCTATATCTTTGATTTCTTAACCAACCTCTTTAGAGATTAACTGGACCCGAATGTGCCTGCAAAATTTTTTTAAACATCATTCTTTTTATCTATACACATATCTTTTGCTGATAGAAATTTCACAGAGTTACTGCACTGATGTGGTATAAACAAGGATTGGAGACCTCATGCCCTCCCAGTACACAGAAACGATCACAAATGGAAGAGATAGGAATAGTCATTAGGAAGGAGAAATGCTTCCTCTATGTGTGTGCTAAGAGTAAATAATGCTTACAAGACCCAAAATGTTTGGTGTTCTCTGATTTCCACCCAGATTTATCTGCCTCTTATACTATTTTACTCCAGATTAATCATCTGGTTATGCTCAGATGAAATGCTTGCATATGAATTCTAAATGATTGCTCTCATCTCCAACCCATTAGGGTATTATTAGGCTCAGACTTAGGGGGCTGGAATCTGAGGCCAAATGATGTCTTTATTCTGTGAAGGATCAAGGTCAGACTACCCTAAAATGCTTTGAGAAATTACAGTTGTCATGCCAAGTGTAAAATATACCACCAAAGACGATATTAATTCTTTGTTTGGTATGAAAGTAATTTAGTGTCTCTTCTAAATCTACCATTTGTCTTTGTGTGTCTATGACTTCTCTTATTAAAGCATATGATCCAAATTTAAAAGATCATTGGTGATTATAGATCTCTTCCCAAGTGCAATTTTCATGATTTTGTTTTCTTCATTAAATACCAATACACAAATTAAATCTGGAAACTTTGCTTTAAAACTAATGGAAAAGTCAACCAATATTTAGAGTGTGCACAATGTATACACAGTATTAAGATTCACATATATATCTAGATGTTTTTTCCATGTGTACAGTTAAAATCCAGCCAATTTTTAATATAAATACTAATTTTAAGAAAATGAGGTGTATGTTTAGTACCTTACTTTATTTGTTGATGCCAAAGACATTAAATTATAAGCAATTGTTCATTGAATTAAGTTTCATCCCACATCAGGTTAACTGCTATAAAAAGGAAAGAAATTGAAATGATATCATGTGCTAAAACCCCAGTGGTCATAAACAACACTTAGCTTTTGATTTACAATGAAATCACAATTCTCCATTTCTTGTTCCCTCTGTCTCTGACATTGCATGTGAGACCATAGGGCAATACGTGCCCTACTACATAATATAGGATGTAATTTAAAGCATTCTATTGATGTTATAAATCACAAGTAGTTCTGCTGAAGCAGTTTATGAATGGCAGTAAAACACTAAGACTGGATTATACCATTAGAATTATGTACCACATGCAGGTATTGTTATTTGTGATTAGAGATAAACTATTACAAATGTATATGTGGAGATATTTTATTGGTATTCATAAGCTTATTTTACACAAGAAATATATTGGGGAACAAATATGAAATTCAGGATTGTAAAATACATGTCAATCTAGAGAAAAGATTTGTGTGTTCCAAGAGTAAACCTATTCTAGTTAGAACCTATTCTGACAGGTCACACATAACCTAAGTGTTAGAAACACAAAAGACCATCTGCATATGGATACCAGCCATCTTCACAAGATTTGTTAGTATTCAATTAAAGAGAAATAACACCACAATGACCATGACAGTATGATGCTCTTGAAGAGTCAATCAGCCTGTTAGTGTTCTCTATAAGAAAATTACAACTCTCATGGACTTAATTTTTTTTTTCCTACTGGACTGATTGGTTTTTGTACACATAGTCATTCTGAAGCTCTAAAATAGTCTGGTTTCTTCAACAATTCTCGGCACAACTTTGATGATGAAGAAGAATTCCTGTCTTCTGTCTCTTTTAGCCGCATCCTTCTGTTATTGTGAGTAAATTGTCCTGGTGGATGTATCTATGTAACTAAACCAGATGGTCTGGTTTAATGCCAAAGCGCTTCTTCCATCTGCTATTTAATTTTGTCCTTAAGGAAACTAAAATAAAGTAGCATATAGTGGAATACTACAAATAATGTCATAATATTTTAAGTGGGACTTTGGGTTATTCAGATTAATTTCAGCAAATGAAGTCAATCTCAATTAAAGTCAAAATAGGGTAAGATTTGAAGACTTTTTACCTTTCTCTCCCTGGTATTGGCCAGCAACGATCATCAACCCCTGAGATTATCTCTAGTTTCCTAAGAATAAAATAGGGCATCTCAAAATTACTTACCTGACTTATCTATCACCCATTAGAGCCATGTCATATATATATATGGCTTTTGCTTTTGTATTTTCCTTCCCACAGAAAGAAAAATTTTCCAATCTTATTCCTTTACAATAAGGATAATAATTAACTAACTAATAAATTAGCTGCATCCATTTGCAAACACAGTGATCACAATACTATATAGGTTGTTTTAAAGTGACTTACTGGAAGCGACTCTAGAGTTGATTAATTTAAAGATTTAAAAAGGCAGAAATAATGAACTATGACAGTTTAGACATGATAAAGATGACTTCCCACTAGAAGTTCTATGGAAAGTTTCTGGGAGAAAGTAAAATTTTAACAGAATCATGAAGGTTAATCAGCATATAGAGACAAGAAGGAGAATATTCTGGAGTAGCTTAATCAAGGAAAAAGAGCAGGAAACTGAGAAATTCTGGGTGCATAAAAGAGGACTATGATACCTTAAAACTATGAACACTGGGAAATACAGAAGCATGTAGAGACGAAAATAATTTTACATTATAGTTTTGTAGCAAAAAGTAATCAATATTCATGTTCTTATAGTTGTTTTATGGATATAATTTAAATTAAATAACTGATAATATACCAAGTATATGTTTCAGTAATTTATATGTGCAATTATATATTCTTTATTTTTAAATAATTAAGTAACTATTTTTAAAAATACTTATTTATAAGGATAATTTATTACAATCCCTACTCTATCCTTTTTTCTATCCTATACTATCCTCCCCCATCATCATCTCTTTGGAAAATTTGTATAATTTCTTATATTTTGCTGTTGTTAATAAGGTAGGATTTATACTTACATATTTCTGCACTTGGAATTGCTCGACCATATACAAAAATACTCTCTAAGTAGCCACAGAGAGTGCCACCGTCATATCTATTTTAATCTTTTGTTTATATTTAATTTTTAAATTTCAACAGGGATAATACATCATTTAACCTTTTAGGATGTTTTCTCCTTGTGTTTCCTTACACTGATTTCCTTTCATCTCTTAGAGGGTCATTTATTTGTGTATAAGTATGTTAGGATTATTACCACAGAACTAAAAAAGCAAAAGATTTTTATTTACTTTCTAACCAAAATGTTATTTTTTAAAGAAGTGAAAATGTTTGGAAAGTTGAGCATTGTTAAGAGAGGAAGAATCTTTCTCAAAATGCTTAAAATAGGAAAGATAAAGCCTGTCAATTAAAAGACTACAGTGCAGATAGGAGTTTTTTCTTTCTATTCATTCTGCTTTGAGTTCACTGTGTATATGTTAGTTTCATACAATTTAGAAAAATCTTGGCCTTTATTTCTTCCAATATTGCTTTGGTTCCATCAATCTCAATCTCTCTTCTCTCTTCTCTCTTCCTCTCTCTCTCTTCCTCTCTCTCTCTCTCTCTCTCTCTCTCTCTCTCTCTCTCTCTCTCTTTCTCTCCATTTGTGAACAGTTATTAGGCCTTTAGGCCTTTTTATAATTTCCCATGTCACTTACACACTTTTTATCTGAGATTTTCCAGCTGTCTTTTCTCTCTGGTTTCAGTTTTAATATTGTCATTTTGACATGTTTTTAGGTTTGCTAATCCTATATTGTGCTATATATGGTAAGTGGTTCAACATATCTTAACATGTTCTTAAAACCAGATTTTATATCTTGCAGTTTTCATTTGATATTTATTAACATGTTTCATTTGATATTTATTCATATATTCTTATTCTTTATTGAAATTGCATCTTTTTCAATTTTTTCTTTATTTTCACTATTTTGTTTCTCTATTTTCTTTTAAGCAAGAATCACAATTATTTTAAACTTATTTTCTGCTAGGTCTTACATCTGATTATCTGTGGATTGCTCCTATGGAAGGTTTTAAGGAATCTCCTCATTGTCAGTAACATCTTCCTTCTTCACATCTAGTGATATTAGACTATATTCCAAATATTGCAGAAAATAGATGAACTCTGAACTATGCCATTTTCCTCTGAGGACTATAAAACTTACTTTTGGCAAAATTATAAATAATTGGAGTGATTGGGGCTGGTAAGCCTTGGTTTTAGGTTTGTAAAAGTGGGTATGATTTAGCTTTGCTATTATTAACACAGATCCACCACAATTTGTAGGGTATGATCCTTACTCCTAGGGCACAGAGTTTCTTGACAAAAAGCCTGAGATATTTACTAAGGACATCCCATGTTATCTGGGCCTGGACTTTAATTTCTCTATAGCAGTCTTGCTTTCTGAAACTTATATCCACCATTTTAGCCTCTCTGCAAATGTCTCCCCAGTCACAACACTATGCCATGCTTGAGTGCCAAGAGGGAAAGAAAAAGCAGTTTTAAAAAGGAAAAAAAAATTATCTGCACAACTAAAATTATGCAAACTATTTTCCAACAGTGCTGTACTTTTTTGGGAATTATTTGAGAAACTTATTTGGTATTTTTACATTTGTATTACTTTTTTGTTTTTGAAAGAAATATGTTAACATTTTATTTTGGGTGATTTTCAAAAGCAGGTGAGAAACTTCTAGCCAAGATAAAGTATAGGAAACTGATTTATGATTCCACTTGAAATAATAACAGTAGTTTTTAAAAAAAAGACAGAGATGAGAAAAAGCAATTAGGATGGTACTGGTCAAAAAGAAGTGAAGTGGTCATCCATGAGAAACAGAATATAAATAAAGCAAGCTACAGAACTGCCCCAGATCACTGCCCTGAGCAAGTTTTAAGGCCATAGTACAAAAGGGTAACCCAGTTGGAATTCAAGTGATTCCCTGAGTTAAGGAGACAGAGCAAAGAACATAGAGAGACAAAACCAGGTAGAGTAATCCAACATATTATTAGAGAGACACCCAGAGATATTATAGAATTGCTGCTGGATATCTAGCAGAGTATTGATTAATGCATGTGTTTGAGAAAACTATGCAAGGCTGGAGAAAGAACCATCTTAAAAGTGCCTGTGCTCACTAGCCAAATTGGGGAAACATACTCAAACTCATCCACAGGTGTGTGAATGCACACACACACACACACACACACACATACACACTTTTTCGACATGCTCTATTGAGTGCTTAGCAAGGTCATGCCTAAGTAGTGGTAAATAATTAGCCTAGATTGAGCACTTCTTCAGACTCCTCCCAAAATAGTAAAGCCAGTTCCAAAAGGATCAAACTAATTTCAAGTAACTTATCTGCATTGTGGAACAAAATATTCTTGTGAATGAGTTAGGAATTGAATCTTTCCCAGTTGAACCTTGAGATGACTGCAAACTTGGAAAGATTCAGAGTCAAAAGACACAAGTAAATTATGTCTGGATTCCTGATCCACAGATACTGTAGGGTAATAAAGGCTGCTGTTTTAACACAATGTTTGTGTAACAATAATAACTAATCCAGAAGGGAATTTCCTTAACTTGATAAAGGGAATTAATCAAACACCTACAGCAAATATATATTTAATGCTGACAGACAGAATGCTTTCTACCCAAAGATCAGGAAAAGAACTCATAAGTGGTACCACACTCCTATAATCCCAGTACTCAAGAGGCTAAGACAAGAGGATCACAGTTTTGAGGCCAGCATAGAGTAACCTAGTGAGGCACTGTTCAAAATAAAAATTTAAAAAGCCTGGAGGTGGATCTTATAGGTAGAATGCTCTTTGGTTCAATCCCCAGTAACTCCCTCAGGGGAAAGAAAAAAAAATCAATCAGAAAAAGACAAGAATGTCTGCTCTCACAATTTTTGTTCAAGTGGACTTTATATTATTGCTAATAAAACAGGCAAGAAAAATAAATAACATCCTCTTTGAAAAAGAGTGCCTAAAATTTTCTTTACTCATAGACAAAATGATTATATATATATATATATATATATATATATATATATATAAAATCTTATAGATGTTATAAAATAAACTATTAAGACCAATAGGTGAGATTAGCAAGGTTGCACAATATAAGTTTATATAAATTAATTATATTTCCATACTCTGGAAGCAAGAAAAATCAGAAATTAAAATAAAAATTATATTCAAAATAGCATCAAAATACAAAATAATTATGGATAATAAGACAGAAGATATTTATGATAAAACTAAAAGACTGACAGAAATTTAAAAGGACCTAAACTAATGAAGAGATACTATTTTCATGGATTGGAAGTCTCAATATTATTGAAATTCCATTTCTCCCCAAACTGACTTATAGATTCAAAACAATCCCAAATAAAATCAGTTTTCTATTTGCAAAAATTGACAGGCTAATTTTAAAATTTATGTGGAAATGTAAAAGACTGAAAAAGAAGAAAAATTTTCTACAACTGACACATTCTACTTTCAATTCTTGCTATAAAGGTGTAGCAATTTATACGGCATAGTATTGACATAAACTAGTCAATAAATAGATCTTTAAAAAAAACAGAATAGAGTGTCCAGAAATACACACCCAAATGTACAGACAACTGATCAATAAAAGTCTGTTTTAGCTAGCTTTTCATTGTTGTCACCAAAACACCTAACAAAAACAACTTAGAGGAGGAAAGGTTTATTTTAGCTCATGTTCTTAGAAGTTCAGTCCATGGTTGGCCAACTCCAAGATAGACACATTGGCAGCAGGGCATGGCACAGGAAATCTATTCAAGGCAACTGTAAGCAGAGAGGAGGGAGACCAGAGATAGATACAGACCCCAAGAGTAGGCCCCCAGTAACCTACCTCCTATGCCCTACCTACAGCTACAACAAATTTCTTTTTTCACACTTCTGAAGGTTTTAGAGTCTGAGCCCATGTTAGGCCAGGTCAAGTTTGCAGGGCTCAGGGTGTGGTGGTGGAAAGCAGAGAGAGTGAGAGAGCAAGTGCTCTGCTATCGCCTTATAAAGGCAGGAAGCCAGAGATAAAGAGACAAGGGGAGGAAGGACAGATATATAGTCCCCAAGGCCACATATCCAGGGACTCCTCCTCAGCAACTGGCTCTGCCTCCAACGTGGCTGCCTTATCCATGTCATGAGATCAGGAGAGTATTCTAAATCCAAACCATGGCACAAGGTCTATAGGTATTTTCCTGGAGAAAGTAGAGTCCTTTCAATAAATGGTACTGTAAAATTGAATATCCATATCCATTCAATAAAAAGAAAAACGTAATATAATAAAAACATATAGCTTTCTTTTCTCCACCCACACAAATATAAATAGATTGAACTTCCTTTGCCTTATTAGAATCTACTAAGAACTTATAGCAAACTTCATGGTTATCGATTAAAAGTATTTAAATATTCCTATAAAATAAAGACATATTTTTAAAAGTTCAAAGATAACTCTCTCAGACATACAATGAACTTGTATTAAATCAATCATATGACTACCAGACAAAATTCATTTGCATCAACAGAGACTAGGATCAACTTCTTTTCCCTAGGACAAGAATAATTTACTTTGCAATCAGTTTTCAACGTTATTACATCTACTCCTTCAAAGTTGTAAAACAAATTAGTCAATGAAAAGTCAAAGTTACAGATATTCTACATAAGACAATGAGTATTTTTATCTAAACTTTTTTTTATATATTTTGGGTACTAAATCATATTTGCAAATTATTTTTAAGTTCGAACTATTATATATAAATGTAAGATATATCTTTTTACTTATAATGACACTTTTATTATTTTATATATTTAGACAAGCTACTAACTACTTCTTTGAAAATTAAGTCTTAATGCTTAAAAACACTTTAAAATTTTAAGAAACCTGTTTACAATGACACAAACCATAAACTCAGGACAGAAGCCACTGTCTTAAAATCTCACTCTTCATGAGTCTTGGTTACTGAGGCTTTGGACATGATCCAAATGTTTAATAGTGGGTATACTGAGCCATTCTCTCCATCAGTAAGTTTCATAATGATGAGAGCTAAGGAAATCTGTCCAACCACCGAGAAAATGTAAATTATCAGACACCTAAGTGGTATCTCAGTAGATGTTTGATAAATAAATGAATAGTTGAATGTAAGCAGTCACTTTTTTTGCAGTGATCTGTGTATTCTGTATGCATAATTACTTGCATTTCTGCATATCAAGTGAAAAGCTTTTTAGATGATGTAAATAAAGTTATTTTCACTAATAAAAAAGAATATTATGTTAAGGGTGATTCAAAATTTAATTGTGGCTAAATTCTGCCTTGTTTAAAAATTTAAAAAGAACTCTCTGGCATCTAAATTTCCTCATGAACAAGTGTCAAGCAAAAGGAATTTAGTATATTGGACATGTGTCCCTAAGACATGGGAATTAGGAGTTTCAATATGTGAGTGATTCAATACTGCCTGTACAGTTCAGATGGAGAATCTTAAACTCAAAGCTCAAATCTCAAATCTCAAACTCATTTTAAATGTCAACACATGGGAACCATGCTCTGCTGATCTGTAGGTGACTGTGTTTCAGACATAAATCTGCCAGAAGATTGGAAGTGATTCCTCCTCTAGAATTCTCTAAGCTCCTCCCTGCCCATGTATGTCAGCTTTGTCCTCAGGCTGACTCCTCTAGATGAAAAGATGGACTATGGCTGCCAGTACTACATGTTGCCTTGCTAACAAATATGGAGAGATATCAAGAAAATCACTGCACCATAGCATTAAACAAAATTTTTTAGCTTCCCAAGGATTTACCCCCTCCTTGAACCAATTATATTGTCAAGGAAAACCCATGAGCTAATTGTGGCATATCTGGTGCTCTCTAAACCAATTCATACAACAAGAACCCAAACCTGAAACTCAGGATGAATTCAGTCCCATTGAGGCAGCACAACATCTGTTTATAGGGGGAGGGCTGGAACTGTTGATGACCTGTGCTATAGTGTTGCATAAGGACTGGAATGCTTTTGCCAACATTCAAATGCTTTAGAGTCTGCTTTTATGTTTACAAGAATAATACCTTCTAATATTCTTGAATCATGTTTATTTGGAGAGTATTTAGAAAATAAGGACACTCAATACATAGTAATGACTAACTCAGGAAATAGTCTAGGCACCAGAGTGCTAACCACACAGCTTACTTCAATTAAGGATAAATAACTTTATATTAGGGGAAGATTGTAGTAAATAATTTGTTTATATCCTAACTAGAAATAATCTCCCATGTTAGCTTTCAATGCAGTAACAAAATACCCAAGTCAGCTTAAAATAGAACAGATATATTTTGGTTTCTTTTATTTTCTTTTATTATTGGTGCATTGTAATTACACATAGTCGTGAGGTTCATTATGATATATTTATAGATGTGCATGTCATAGTTTGATCAATTTCATTCCACAGTATCTCCCCTTTCCCTACCCTCTGCCCTTCCTTTTATCTCCTTCCTTTACTCTACTGGTCTCCCTTATACTTTTATGAGGTCCTTCTTAAATTTTTTTCTCTCCAACTTTCAGTAGACAACACATGACCCTTGACTTTCTGAGTCTGGCTTATCACATTTGGCATGATGTTCTCCAGTTCCTTCCATTTTCCCGTAAATGGAATCATTTCACTCTTCTTTATGACTGAATAAAACTATATTGTGTATATATAATACATTTTCTTCATCCATTCACCTGTTGATGGACACCTAGGCCAATTCCATAAATTAGTTATTGTGAATTATGCTGATATAAACATAGTTATGCATATATTTATATAGTATGCTGACTTTTTAATTATTTTGGAAAAATACCAAGGAATGGTATAGCTAGAGAATATGGTGGATCCATTCCTTGTCTTTTGAGGAATCTCCATGCTGATTTTCATAGTGGTTGTACTAATTTACATTCCTACCAACAGTGTTTAAAAGTTCCATTTTCCCTGCATCCTCACCAGCTCACCAGAAATATATATATATATATTTATATTTATATTATATATTATTTATATTATGTTATATATTATTTACATTATATATTACACATGTTTTGTATCTATACATACATACATACATACATACTGAGGATTGAACCTAGGGACATTCTATCTCTGAGCTATATCCCCCATCCATTTTATTTTGAAACAAGGTTTTGCTAAATACTAAGTATCTCTAGTTTCCTGCATATGGTTAACCAGTTTTTCCAACACCATTTGTTAAAGAGGCTATCCTTTTTCCAGTGTATATTTTTGGCTCCTTTGTCAAAAATCAGTTGACTGTAAGTCTGTGTGTCTGTTTTTGTGCCAATATCAGGCTGTTTTTGTTACTGTGGCTTTGTAGTAGAGTTTGAAGTTAGGTATTGTGATACCTCCTGCATGGTTCTTGTTGCTAAGAACTACTTTGGCTATCCTGGGCTTTTTGTTTTTCCAGATGAATTTAAGGACTGATTTTTCTATATCTGTGAGGAGCGCCCTTGGTAATTTCATGGGTGTTGCATTGAATCTGTAGATCAGTTTGGGGAGGATGGCCATTTTGATGATATTTATTCTGCCTATCCAAGAGCATGGTAGATCCTTCCATCTTCTAAGGTCTTCATCGATTTCTTTCTTCAACTTTTTGTAGTTTTCCTTATAAAGGTCTTTAACCTCCTTTTTTAGGTTTATCCCTAAGTATTTTATTTTTAGGGGTGCTATTGTGAGTCGAATTGTTTTCTGGATTTCTTTTTCAGTGGATTTAAGGTTGCCATACAGGAAAGCTTCTGATTTTTTAAGATTGATTTTGTATCCAGACACTTTGCTGAATTTGTTGATCAGTTCTATAAGTTTTTTGGTTGAGTTTATTGGGTCTTCTAAGTATAATATCATGTCATCTGCAAAAAGGGATAGTTTTAGTTCTTCTTTCCCTATTTTTACCCCTTTGATTTCCTTCTCTTTCCTTATTGCTCTGGCTAGAGTCTCAAGTACTATATTGAACAGAAGCAGTGATAATGGACATACATTCTTGTTCCTCTTTTTAGTGGGAACTCTTGCAGTTTCTCTCCATTTAATATGATATTGGCCGTGGGCTTATTGTATATTGCCTTTATGATGTTGAGGTATGTTCCTTCTATTCTGATTCTCTGAAGTGCTCTTAGCATGAATGGATATTGGATCTTGTCAAATGCTTTTTCAGCATCAATTGAGATAATCATGTGATTTTTGTCTTTGATTCTGTTTATGTGGTGAATTACATGGATTGTTTTGTATCCAGACACTTTGCTGAATTTGTTGATCAGTTCTAAACCCCACTTTCTCACCCTGCACAAGAGTCAACTCAAGGTGGATCAAAGACCTGGAAGTCAGGCCAGAGACCTTGCAGCTACTTGAAGAGGGCATAGGACCAACACTTGAACACATAGGCACAGGTAAAAACTTTCTCAACAAGACCTCAAAAGCATAAGCAACCCTCAGGAAGATCAATACATGGGATTGCATTAAACTGAAGAGCTTCTGTGCAGTAATGGAAACTATCAAGAACCTAAACAGAGAGCCCACAGAGTGGGAGAAGATTTTTGCCAGTTACTCTACAGATAGAGGTCTAATATCTAGGATATACAACGAACTCAAGAAAATCACAGCTAAGAAAGCAAACAATCCAATCAAAAAATGGGCAAAGGATCTAAATAGACACTTCACAAAAGAAGAAATACAAATGGCCAATAAATGTATGAGGAAATGTTCCACATCATTAGCAATCAGAGAGATGCAAATCAAAACTACCTT
>PVLC010002565.1:56324-112240 GCA_004027655.1 Graphiurus murinus
GCTTGTAATCCCAGCATTCGGGAGGCTGAGACCGGAGGATCCGGGTTCGCGGCCAGCCTCAGCTACCTAGTGAGGCACTCCGCAACTTAGTGAGACTCGGTTTCAAAATAAAGAATAAAAAAAATAGGGCTGGGGGTATAGCTCAGAGGTAGAATGCCCCTGAGTTCAACCCCCAGTACCGCAAAAAAAAAAAAAAAAACTACCTTGAGATTTCACCTAACTCCAGTCAGAATGGCAATCATAAAAAACACAAACAACAACAACTGCTGGCAAGGATGTGGAGAAGTGAGAACTCTAGTACACTGTTGGTGGGATTGCAAACTAGTGCAACCACTGTGGAAAACAGTATGGAGGATCCTCAGACGAATGGGAATGAACCTACCATATGATGCAGCAATACCACTTCTGGGTATCTACCCAAAAGAATGGAAACCAAACTATCAGACCAACATATGTGTATCTATGTTTATAGCTGCACAATTCACAATAGCCAAACTGTGGAAACAGCCAAGATGTCCATCGATAGATGAATGGATTACAAAACTATGGGATATGTACACAATGGAATTTTACTCAGCCATAAAGAAGAACAAAATCATGTTATTTGCAAGGAAATGGATGCAACTGGAAAACATTATGTTAAGTGAGATTAGTCAGTCACAAAGAGTAAAGAAGCATATGTTCTCCCTAATTTGAAGATGCTAGGGAGAAGATGGGGCACAAGAGAGTCTCCAGATGAAAAAGGAGAGACCCTCGAAAGCAAAGAAGTTGATTTAGCCAAGGGGGTTGGACAAGGGTGGGGTGGGGGGACACTAATGTATATCAAGGTCACTCACTAAACTGAACTTGAGAGGGAGGGAGGGCGAGGGAGCGGGGTGGGAATTTGGGGAAGGGGTCAAATGAGAATTGTGAGCACATGTATCATTATCAATTTGCACCTAAAAAAGATGTATGCTTACAATGTATGAATAAAAATAAAAATTAAAAAAAAATTAAAAATAAAAAATTAAATTAATCAAGTTGTGAAAAAAAAAATACTAAGGATCTACCTAAGTGGCTGAGAATGGCCTTGAACCTGTAATCATAACTCAATCTCCCAAGTACTGGGATTACAGGCATGTGCCACCATGCCTGGCTAATTTGTATTCTTGATGACTGTCATTCTAACTGGAGTGAGACAAAATCTCAGCATAGTTTTGATTTGCATTTCCTGATTGCTAAAGATGTTGAACATTTTGTCATATATTTTTTCTCTGTCTTTTTTTTTTTTTTTTTTTTTTTTTTTAGAAATGGCTCTTTAGTTCACTTGCCCCTTTATTAATTGGGTTACTTTGGTTTTTGGTGGTAAGTTTTTTTTAGTTATTCATATATTCTGGAAGAGTAGCTGATAATGTTTTTTTCCTACTCTGTAGGCTGTCTCTTTACACTCTTCCTTTCTTTGCTGTACAGAAGTTTTTTCATTTGACAGCATACTATTTATTCATTCTTAGTATTATTTTCTGAGCTTTAGAAGTCCTACTGAGGAAGTCATTGCATATGGCTATATGCTGGAGTCTTGCTCCTAGGTTTTCTTCTAGAACTTGCAAAGTTTCTGGTCTAATTCATAGGTCTTGATCCATTCTGAATTGGTTTTTAACACAGGGGGAGAGATTGTATCAAGTTTTCTTCTTCTACATATGGATATCCACTTTCCCCAGCATCACTTGTTAAAGAGGCTGTCTTTTCTCCTACATATTTTTGGAACATTTGTAAAAGATCAGAGACTATCTGTATGTTTTTTTCTTTATCCATTCCATTCCATTCCCCTCTATTCCATTTTTCCACAGGACTTTTCTTATGCCAGTATCACACTCTTTAAATTGCAAGAACTTTGTAGTAAATAGTACCACACTATTTAAATTGCAAGTACTCTTCAGAGTACTATGAGTCCAAATGAAGAAAACATTGGGTATTACGATGTTACTAACATTGCTCTTTTTGCTCAGAATTGCTTTGGTTCTTCTGGGTCTTTTATTCTTCTATATGAATGTTATAACTGTTTGTTTGTTTTAGTTCCATGTAGAGAAAAGTTCTACCTGATGTCTGAGAAGAAAAAGAGAAAAAGAAAGATATAGAAGTCCCATAATCCCCTTTAAGGACACATCCTCAGTAACTTAAAACCTCCTACCAGGCCCCCCCTCTTAAATGTTCTTTCCAGTAGTGCCAAGCTGGAGACTTAGCACATAGATCTTTGGGAGACATATGTGATCTAAATAGAGCATCTAGTATGGTAAACTTGGGGAATAAACAACTTAATATTACCAGATATATGTAGCCATAATTCTAGCCCACAGGTAACTTCAGACAGACTTGTTTTATTATGTGGCAAGTGAAAGAATAACCTTCAGATGGAACGCTCACAGGCAATATCTGCATAACTTGAAGACTCCTCTTGTCTCTGTACCCACATCTCTTAATATATTCTTCCTCTTATAAAGCATGCTTATGTTCTTACTACTCTTCAGACATGCTGAGTTGTATCCACTTTGAACCCCTTTAACATTTACTCTTTCTTCTCCCTGTTATGGTCCTTCAAATGGCTTGTATGTAAAGCCTTTCTTGATTACGTACGCAACTGTCATCTCCATTGTTATCACTGTCTTTCATTTCGTCCTCCTTTGTTTTCTTCATTTGGACTCAAAATACTTCAGAACACTATATAAATCTTTTATTAATCTCTATTATTTACTTATATTTTACTTGATTACTCCCTATCTCCCCTATTTAAATGTAAGTTAAATGATATCAGAGTCTTGGTCTTAGATGTCTAAGACCAAGATAGAGATGCCTGTGTCTCTAGTAATACCTAAACAGAGTACAAACACCACTTTTTGTGGTGAAAATGGTAAGTCACTATGAGGTAGAAACTGCAGTCTGAGTTATGTGATATAAGACTTGTCATTAATCAGTTTTAATGCTGAGATTTTGGATACTTATATATAAATAAGTTTATATGAGAAAACACTGTGAAAATTACAAGGTTCTTTGCACTTCAAAATCTTTCTGTATTAAGGAAATTGAGAAAAAAAGGAAGTGTTTTGAGGGATGGATAGATGAATGGAAACAGAGTGATGGTAAGAAATGCTCATATATGCCACAGGAACTATGGTAATACCATGTCACCAAATAACTCCTCAAATTAAATAAATACAAATTTGTTAGAAAATGAAAATAGAAGGAATACATCTTTGAAAATAGTTATCATGGCTATTATTTCCTGGGTGTTAAGCTGTATGCAAAGGATTATGCTAAAATTTCAAGGCACCTAATTAGTTTAAGTATCACCAAAAAGTTAATAAGTGGTTATTAAATTTGTCCCCATCTTACAAACGAAAAGACATGTAAAGAGAGATATAATGAAGTTTCAAGGTGATGCAGGCCTTAAGTTGCAGAGTAGGAACGTAAACCAAGTTTATCTAACTAAAAAGATGGTAGGGCTCTCAAATATTACACACTGCCCCTGAATCATTATGCAAGTCATCTAGGAATTCATCACATGAAACCCCTTGCATTTCATGATCTGATAAATGAATATGACTCCTAGAGTGAGTAGATTACTCAAAAAAGCTGCTGAAAACAATAAGATCCAAAGTGAAGCAATTCAATATGCTAAATAAAGAATCTTCAGGAGTCTCAACCTTCCTCCTCTCCCCTCATGAATAAATAATGAAACTGGATAGGCTTTTTTCATTTTTTTTCCAACTTTATCTCCTCCTCTGTATCTCCCTGTTTCTCTTCTTCCCATTTTCCTTGCCTCTTTTCTTTGTTTCTCTCTTCTCTTAATTCCTTTTTGCTCTTGGCTCCTCTATTATTTTCTATGTTTGCCTTTTCCAAGATCCTACTTGTTTCCATGTGTTTGAATACCAAATCTACCATGAACAAATCTCCATCTGCTGTAAAGAGAATGTTCATATTCCCCTAAAATCCATATGTTGAAGTCTTAACTCTCAAACTGATCATATTAGGAAATGGAGCCTTTGGAAGGTGAGTAAGGAGAGCAGAGCCCTTCAAAATGGGAGTAGCACCTTATAAAGATCCCAGAGAACTTGTTTGTCCATCCTGCTATGCGAGAACACAGCAAAATCATGGCAGTGTGTGAATCAAGAAACAAGTCCTTAATGTGTTCCAAATCTTCCAAAGCCTTAATCGTATACTTTCTTCCCTCTATAATTATAATAAATAAATTTCTGTTGTTGGTAAGCCACTTGATCTATGGTACTTTTGTTATAGAAGCGTGAATGAACTCACACAACATCCGTTTGAGATTCTCTGTAGTGATTGACAAAATCTACCACTATCCCACTGTACCCTCCAATAAGCTGTGGACATTACCCTTATCCTTCCAAAGTGGGTGATTTTAAAGTCCCAGTCTATAAAGGAAGTATACCTTTCCCCATCTTTATGATGCAAAAATTTGAACTAAATGCTGTATACTCTTCCATCCACAAACTCTAAATCCTATGAATCCAATAAATCTTCATTGAGAAGACAATTGCATTGCAAGCACTGTGTCAACTGCTTTGGTAGCTAAACAGGTATCCTACAATCTGCTTAATGGTACATTAGACTAAAAACAGGTGATCTTGGATTCTAATCCTGTGTTTATTTCTGTGAGCCAACAAGTCACACAATTCCCATCTCAGTTGATTGTTGAGTTTCTTGATACTTCTGACAACAGATGAGGACAGTTGCTTCTAGGATCCCATATGATTAGATAACCTAGATAATCCAGAATAACCTCCCATTTTAAAATTCTGACTATACACACATCTGCACATCTTCTTGCTTACAAGATAATATATTCAAGTGGTTCCAGTATTAGGATAAGAATATCTTTGGGGGCCATTATTCTGCTTGCTACAAGGGCTCTTAGAGTTAATGTTCCTGTTAATTTCATCTTAGAACTCCCCCTACAAAAATAAGTGCAAATAATCTCTTTTATTTCTACCTTCTTTGTGTTTAAATTTAATAGAACTGTCATTGGCCAAAGGGACTTAAAGCCAGCATTACATAAAACACTAAGAACAAATGAAGATAGTGGAAAATGAAACATCTAGATAGAAATAAACATAGTATGTAAACATACTATGAATCCTAATTGTTTTCAGCAAATAGCACATGTATATGCTTTAAGGATTATAAAAAACAATAAAAATTTATATAGTGAAAATGTTCCCACATTTTCTCTCTCAATAAAACAATTATTAGGTTCTAGTATATCCTACCACACTTTATTTCTGCATATACAGCAAATATAAATGCACATTCTTGACTTTTTTCATCACACAAAAGTACCCCATATGTAGTTCTGTGTCATATATTACTCGGTAGAAATGTGTTCATAGGAAAATTTTCATATCAGAATATAATTTTCTTCATCCTTCATTAGAGGGACATAGTATTCCATTTCATGGATTTTCCTAAGTATCTTATCAACAGGTATTTGGTATAATTCCAATGCCATTTATAGGACAGTCTCTTCTATGTTGATTTGCAATTAATACTCCCTTTATATTTAATGCCTATATGTCTTTAGACTTATTTCTCTATTTTGGATTTTATGTGTATGTCCTAGACCTCAGAGTTTAATTAGTGACCTGAAGATATGGGTTAATATGAGGTAGCGCTTTTTACCCCTCATTGCTCTTCCTTTTCAAATAATTCCTTTTATTTGTTTACCTTTCCATATAAAATTTAGTACCAACATTTTTCTTTTATAAAAATCTATTGATACTTTCATTGCTTTCCATAAAACTTGTAAATTAATTTAAGGAGAATCCATATCTTTATTGTGTTTAGTTATCACATCCAGTGGTATCACATTCCATTCTACTCATGCTATTTCTTTTTGCACTACATTTCTTACATGACATATGAAGATTATCAATGAATAAAGACAAGGTATGATTGGTTACTTTGGGGTATTCACAGTGTGAAAGAGGTATTTAAATGAAGAGATGACTGGCTGTAAGAACAGTGTTTACTCTATGCTTAATAAGAAGAAAAGTACTCTTATCTTCTGTCTAGGAAGAGGAAGTGAGTAGTGTTAGCACTTTTGAAGATGGTACTTTTCGGTTTACCATATGAGCAACTTTCCTCCTGTTTGTCACACACACACACACACACACACACACACACACACACACACACACACACACTGAAACATGCACTCTTATTCTGAGTCTAGAAGAAGTGAGTGAGAGAAGGAACTTCCGGCATGGTGTCCCATTTCTCAACAACCTGGGTCATGTTTGATAAATAAGAGACATTTTTAAAAAACTTATTAACCCAAATCTAAATCTTCTAAAACCCCAAGTTACATCCCAGTGTATCATAAGTACTGATGAGCTCCTTAAGTGACAGTAACCGCCCTGGTGGCCCATACTTAAAGGACTCCTCCTGCTTTCTCTCTTGCACCTCCCCTCTGCACCCAGCTGGCTCTCACTACTTTTTCTTTTTCTTTTTTTTTTTTAGGTTCTTATTTGTCTAAGACTAGTTAATATGCCCTGATGTGTCTTCTAGTACACCCTTATTCTGTCAGCGTAGCACCTACCACACTTTATTGAAGAATTTTAGTGACTGCCATCGTTTATGTTCTCCTCACCAGCTGTCATTGTTCCTTGGGGGATGCTTATTAAAGGAACATTGAAGGAATAAATGAAAGACTATGAAATGGAATAGAAGGCTTACCTATAACCATTGTAAAATGTCTGGAAGCCATATTTTAAGTAATCTCAAAGACACAAGTATTTATTTCATTGCACTTGAAAGAACTGCAAAGAAAGACTAAAAGGCAAACATTTCAGTGAATAGTGGTAGCCTTGAGTGAGCAGTGTTTCATTACTTAAAGAATCTGACACATGCATGAGCCTAGAATGGTGGTGCATGCTTGTAATCCCCATACTTGGGAGGCTGAGACAGGAGGATTGCAGGTTCTCGGCCAGCCTCAGCAATTTAGTGAGACCCTGTTTCAAAATTAAAAAATAAAGTAGGGCTGAAGGTGTAGCTCAGAGGTAGAATACTTCTGGTTCAATCCATAATACTGCCAAAAAAATAAAAAGAAAGAAAGGAAGGAAGGAAGGAAGGAAGGAAGGAAGGAAGGAAGGAAGGAAGGAAGGAAGGATGGATCTGACACTTTCATAATTCCTTAGCTATGTATCACTTAGTCATTTATTAGGAAAATAGCATATGAAGCAAGACACTATGTTAAGTAATGTAGAATTTAGAGAAAGTAAAGGGTAGAAATCCAGCTAGTGAAGAAATAATCTATATATCAGCAATACAAAGATAGAGCTTGAGTAACAGCTGGCTGATACATACAGACAAAAGACTGTGATGATGATAACCATTTACCAGAGTGGTGAAGAAAAGCCTTAAAAATATGAAAATCTTGAATGTCCTTTTTAGACTAAAGAACAGACAGCCAGACCAAGATGGGAGTTGCTGCCCCAGCCCATTAGAGCTCAGTCCAACCACTTCATACCCTGATGACAAACATGGAGCTATAGGATATAATGTTTGCCTTGCTGGGTTTCGGTCTTGCTTTGGTTCCATTCTCCCTTGGTATTTTCCTATCCCTCTCTTTGAGATTAGGAATGTTTACCTTGTACTATTGTCCTTCCTTGAGCTTCTCTCCCTCTCTCTCTCTCTCTCCCCTCTCTCTCTCTTTCTTCCTCCCTCCCCCCTCTTCCAGCCATCATAAAGTTAACAGCTTTGCTATGCCGTACCCTCTGTCATGATGCTCTATTCTGCCTCATTGAAGGTCCATAAACCACAAAGCCAAGTTACCATGGAATGAAACCTCTAAAACTATGAGCCAAAATAAATTTTTCCTACTTTTAACTTGTTGTTGGCAAGCATTCTGTCACAACGATGGAAAGCCAACACAATTTATTGAGTTTGGGACATTTTATAGAAAAGGCAATTCATAGCCATCTCCAACTTACTTTTATATTTACCAATGAATACATGGGTATTTAATGCCAGATTGAATAATATCTCAGGTATCTCCTACTTCCTGTCCTGAGAATTAGCAGAAGGGTTTGTAAGTGAGTACATACTGCTTCTAACACTGTTAGAGTGATTGCGAATCTTGAAGAACTTAGAAACCTACTTGTTCCATGTAATCACAGGAAATAAGTATTTTGGAAGAGATAACCATGTAACTCAAACACTATTTTTCTCTACACTTACACATAACATTACTCTTCACTTGCATAAGCAAATAAATTATGATCTTGACTCTAGTATTGTTTGCAGCAATTTAATTTTTTTCTGAACATACCTCTTATTCTATTATAATGCTTGAGTGATTCACATGCAGTGTTTCCAATCTACTTTACTTGGCTTGTGAAACTTTTTAACGAAATGTTAGCATTTGCTGGCACCAGATGTTTTGACATAAGGAGAAGCAATATGTAAATTTTAATCCATACTAGGAACAATA
This sequence comes from Graphiurus murinus, assembly GCA_004027655.1. NCBI lineage: Eukaryota > Metazoa > Chordata > Mammalia > Rodentia > Gliridae > Graphiurus > Graphiurus murinus. The sequence continues at coordinate 64,810 of PVLC010002565.1, forward strand.
GCCGGAGGCACCTTTTTCTTATTATGTGAATCATATACTTAACCACAATGTGGTCGCTGCTATCAAAATCATCACCGTCAAGAAGGTTGTACTCTCATCTTATGGTTGCCAATTAATGAAACTGATACCTATTTAACATGATGGGTATCCATTACATAACCAATAAGTCTATTGTATTTTAACACTTCACCATCAGAAATCTGCAGATGATAAAAAAACAACTGGTTTTGGCAATAGGTTTTACTATTCCTTTTTATGGTCAATAAAATTATTGTTTGTATATATTTAAAGTTTTATGGCTGCAAACATCACCTATTTTTGTGAAAAATATGAGAACACGCTAGGCTTTCTTCATCTCGTTGACTTAAAGGAAGGTGTGTATATATATATATATATGGCCCTGTTCCCAATAAAAGAGATTTAAAGATAAAAATAACTTCAAATATTTCTTAGATGTATATCTAATAAAAATAATATAAGAATAACATTCTTATGTGCTGAAGTCTTTCTAATATAGAGAGATTAGAAAACATTTTTATAGGTTCCATCATGGATATACATGTACAAATATAACACACACACACACACACACACCAGCAATCAGATATAAAATGCTTCCAGTCATTCATGTTTTCAGGCCACAAAATGTCTTAAAAATCATGACATATTTATCTGTATTAGGTCAGTTATTCTTTTCACACAGAAATTATTCTATTGATCAATATTTTGGCATTGATAGTGTTTTGAGATATCTATTTATTTGTTTTTTTTTTAAAGCAATGAGCCTATTTTAGAAATAGAATACCATTCTTTATAGTTAACTGGGAGCAGCCTTGTTTTATCATTTTGGAGGAAGGTATATAGGAAAATAAATCTATAAATATGGTATTAAATATTAGAGTCTTAACAGAGCTGAAATTTTGATTAATTTTATTATCAAGGGATAGGTCTAGTCAATACCAATTAGCAGCTTTAAAATGTTTTACATATTAGAATACAGTATTCTATTTACCCTGGACTGTCTGGGGAACAGCTAGTATATTAAAAGGTGTTTCAGAGTTTGTTAGTAATTTCATTGCCACTGTTATGCCTGTTAGCAATTTTGCAACATTCTGATAAATATTTTCCATAAATCAAAGCCTTAACAACATGGAAAGGCAGATGGTAAGAGACCGCATTAAAGAATGTAACTATTACTTTCAGTAATGGGGAATTATTGGATCATCATTTTCAGAATGGACTATGTCATGAGCAGTTGTCAATTGTGAAGTCCCATAGCTGATAACTACCTTTTCAGATGATTAACCCAAACTGTATTTTCCACTACAGTCTATATACAAAAGCAGAACGAAAAGTATTTTCAAACATTTAATAATTACAATCTTTCATTTAAAATATGCAAAGAAAATATCCATGCATTTTAAAAGTACTTGTACAAAGATTCATGTATGCATTAAAGTACACCAGTGTTCTTCATTTTCTTAGAAAATAAGACATATTACTTTGTTATTAAAAATGAAAAATAGCAATAATTACAAAGTCTACAGTCTTATTATGGTACCAATGTTTTCCTGATCTAACCAATGTTAGATTAAAATTATAGGAATGTTATTTCAGCTATTCACATATATAAAATGCAATTAAAGTCAAAGATCTTAAACTACATTGTTATTATTAAGATTAAATAGCTGAATTAATTTTAGCCTGGCATGCCATAAGCAACTGCTATGCTGTTAGGTAATTCTTGAACTTAGTTTACATTTAAACTTTAGTAGTCATATTGCAAAGAATAATATAATGGGTAACTTACTGATTTTTAATTCTTTCAGCAAAATAATACTCTCCTTTCTTTTGTACATTTTATTTGTTATATATAACAAGTTTTAAATAATATACAAACAAATATATATCTGTAAAAATCATAGAATTTTTTAAACAAAAAGGCAGTGCAAGAATGAGAAAGACGGGTGGTTGCAAACAAAAGTCTTTAATTTTATTCTTTAAGCATGTTGTATAATGCAGTAAAAAGACATTTTTACAGAGAATATCATTAATAGAAAACAACATAAATCATTTGATTATGTAGAAATACACATATAAATCCCTTACAAGAAGATAAAATTCCCTTTCATGTATAAATCAGTAGAAAGGAGTATTTTATAATCAAATTGTTTGGATCCTGGGAGAGGCTTTTTTTTTAAAAATAACATTTTAAAAATAATCTCATATACTTTTAAATTCTCTATGAAGTTCACAAGGAAACATGTAGCACACAAAATTTTAAAGAAGGCTATTTCTCTCAATTTTTAAATAATTTCTTGTTTTCAAATTAAAAATCATGCTATTAAAAATACTTAATATCAATGAATAATAATGAGAAGAGGGTCATATGACACAATAGATCCTCACCAAATGTGTTTAGTATTTATTAAATAAATTTAATGAAATTTTTGTACACTTAATGTAGGATAACAAATTGACATCTTACACTTATCAGCACGTAGGGCACTGGAGGGGTAAATGACGTAATTCCATGTAGCACACATAGACCATGCCATTGTCAATGTGGAAGTAAAATTCAATCCTTCAGATGTTTTCAAGAAACGCAGATAACTTGTCTAGTGCTGATAACACAGAAAAAATGATTAATTCCAGTTTTCATCCCATAAGGTCAGTAAATATCAGCCTGGAGACATTATATAAACTATGTTGAGTTCATTCAAATTCTTCTATTTTGAGATACTAAATTATTGTTAATCATATATAACTTGACATAAATATTATGCATCAATACAAAATCCTTTGGAACATTTAGTTATAACACTTGTTTGTTTAAGTACCATAATATCAGAACAAGAGAAAAATATTTTCATGATACTTTGAAGTGTAAGAAGGTTCTAGTATGACTCGGTCTATCAACACACAAAAATACACCCTTTGTTAATTTGTGAAACCTAACTTCTCCCCTGATATTATGATAAATGAGCACACCAGATCAAGGTATTAGTTGTATCCATTTTCTTAAATTAAGAGCTGTTAACTATTTTATGTACACTCATGTGAGTGGGAAAAATTAGTTTAAAAAGAAAAAGGAGGACTACTTCTCAATGTTTCTAACTTATCTGGCTATTTGTTATGCAGAGAGGTTTTATTTTTGGTTTTGTTTTGTGTTTACCTATAAAAAGAAAGCTAAGGTCACTAATATGACTGTAAACAGTGGAAATGAGTCTTTATACGTGTTCTCCAATGCACATAAGAGGAAAAGACACTAAAAGAAAAAAAAAATAAAGAGCTATATATCTTGATATGAGGTCTTCATTATTTTAAGATAATTGGAAATTGGAAAAAAGCTGCTATATGTGAGCACAGAAAAAGGTCATCAACATTTTATAATAGAGAAAAAGATTGGATGGGACATTATCTTGAAAAAATAGGTAAAATGTTGAAGCTATTTATTAACTATTTTAATAAAATAAAAAGTCGTATTTTGATCAAAATTATGTATTAATTATTTGAATATATAAGACTAGGTTAATTATTTAATAAGAGTCCTTTAATAATTGTTATTTTGTCCGCCGGGCGTGATGGCTCACGCTTGTAATCCCAGCATTTGGGAGGCTGAGACCGGAGGATCCGGGTTCACGGCCAGCCTCAGCTACCTAGTGAGGCACTCCGCAACTTAGAGAGACTCGGTTTCAAAATAAAGAATAAAAAAATAGGGCTGGGGGTATAGCTCGGAGGTAGAATGCCTCTGAGTTCCATCCCCAGTACCGCAAAAAAAAAAAAAAAAAAAAAAAAAGATATTTTGTGAGAAAATTATTTGATAAACTATCTTTCTCTCTTACTGTTATCAGTCTCATTTCTGCAAAAATATTATACATAATCATCTGTTTTCCTAAGGGTCGCTCTTGATTCTTAAGTATTCAAATAATTTGCTTTTGAGTTTACATTACTTTTACTTTGAAATTTATTTGCATCATTTCCAAATGTTATGGTTCAATGTATACAACATCCACTAAACATAGAGAACTAATCCACGAATACATAATGCACAGGAGGCATAAATTGTTGAATGATGAGATGTTTGAAAATGGACTACTTCATAAGTGAACAATTTCCTTAGAAAACCATCTAGTGTTTGGTACACTTTAGCTTTCCTATGCAGCCTCAATACCATTAGGATTGGAATAATGATGTTAAGATAAGTAGGGTTCCCTCCTACTTCAATATATATGATATTAATTGTACACCCATCTCTTGATTGATAGATATATAGTTAAGTAGCTGTCTATGAAGGTACAGACCTGCTGCATAAATTTTCACCTGGGATCCAAGGAGACATGAGGTCCCTGAAACCTTTTGATCCACACAAATTGTTATCCATATATATGATTCTATATATTTTTTTCTAGGGATCTATAGTTTTCACTAGATTCTCAAGGGGTCCATGCCATAAAAAGTTAAAAACTATTGTATAATTAATTTTTGGCCTATTTCCATTGACGGGGGCACAGTCACACTCTTCACTCTGTCTTTAAAAATCCATTATTCATTTTACAATTCCCCAACATCTCATAAATAGAATGGAGCGGCAGATATTAATACCTTCTCTAGATCTCCTGTATCCAGGCCCTACCATCCCATGCCAAGTCCTTATGTCAGCCAATATTATGAGAAATAGGGTAAAGGATAAGTAATGGTACTTCAACCAAATGGCAAATGATGTTAGAATAACGACAAATCAGTGCATATCTTCTTAGGATATGAAGAAAAGAGAATAGTGGATAAAACAAGAACAGAAACCAGCTTCTATCTAGAATGGTGTGTTTTCCATAGGCTCCAAAACATACTCTTTCTCTATAAATTACCAAATTGAATCAATTATCAACAGATAATAAAGTAGAATTTTATCATATAGTTAAGTATACAATACATTCCTAAAAATTATAAAGTCTATTTAATTGCTCTCTCTCTCATGTGAAAAATTTCACATGAGCTTATTTATCTGCATTAAATGACTGTTCTTAAAATTAATAATTATTTTTCCATGTCAAACAATTTGAATTACTTTAATTATCCAAAATCTGAGCTAATGATGTAAGCTAAGCATGAGATACTCATTATACCATAAGGATTTATTAGAATATGTGATAATATATTTTCCATGTGAAAAAAAAACTAAGAACCTTTCAAAAATTTATCCCAAAGTCTAATATTTTAACAGAATAATATTTAAATTATCCCAAAATCTAATATTTATTAAAGAATACACCTCAGTCAAGTCAGTAATACATATTTAATGTTTACATTTTCTTCTCCTAGTGAAATATTTCATTTCTGCTGTATCACTTCATACTAGATCCCAAGGGCCTTCACAATCTGTTGCCCAAATTATCTCCAGAAGTCCCCAACGAGCATATTACAGTGCCCAGATCTTTCTAGTGAGTGTCTCATGTAGATACCTTCCCATGTAACTCTCACTTTTATCATTTGGCTGACATTATTCTCCTATATTACCTCCTCTTTACCCAACTTAAAGCCTTTAAGTGAGAAATTAAATTCCCGGGTTCTAGACAATGTCATTTATTTTGGTTTCTCTGAAAGCCTCAATTTTACAGTTTATGCTTGAACTTTAATTCTATATATTTTCTACTCCTGGTTGTGGTTTCTCATGTAGTCTTATCAATGCCCCCCTCCAAGTCCAGGAGTAAAATCAAGGCTTTCTCATCTGTTTAACATGTTCACAGGACCCACTGCCATTGCAAACTCCCCTTCACAAATACCGACTGACTAAATGATCACTCGCTGAGGCCCAGCACAGAGCAACACGCTTGGAAACGTAACCCGCAAACTCAAAACGAGCTAAAAAAACCAAAATCTGAGTGTTGTGTAGATATCGATGTTCATAATAAATCATAACAAAACCAAAGATCCCAAGGCACTCTGAATACATAAAGGAACTTCAGCCTTCACTCAGAACTGAGTATAATAAGATGTAATTTCTGTTTAATTAATTTTTCAGTTGCCAAACCAATGTTCAGTGTGTTGTCAATTTGAGTAAAACTGTACCAATGACTAATCTATATCTCATATTTTAGACGTGATGATAAATTTTAAATACCTGACAAATGTCCCTAGTAGGAGGACATTATTAAATTTTATTTATGGAAATGGATTATCTGAAATTTCCTCTTAGAAAAAATAATTTGAACTGTGATTTCTGATGCTGTCCAAATAATCATAAAGTGAAGATATATAAAAAATGTGTACTACCTGCATTGTATGCTATGGGGGGGGGATATATGTTTGTGTAAATGGATAATATTCTTGACCATGTTCTGGAGGAAATTACTCAATGCGTTCATTTTTCTGAAAAGAGCCTAGAGGCATAAATATACAAGAATGTTTTTAGAATTGGTATAATTCAACTAAGAGACTTATGCTCTAAGTCTTACAACATTGGGTAGTAAATAATGTTCTTTTATTATGAAAAAATCATGTTTATTATTATAAAAATCTCTTCTTTATTATAGATCCACCTTTCAATTACAAATGGCAGAAAAAATCAATTTATATTTATTTCACCCTTAAAACTTTTACTTTAAACAATATGTCCACCAGAAAATTGAAAGAAGTAATTACCACAAGTTTCACTGATTTTGATTCTTCAAAACTGATGTTGTAAGAGGTAAATAGCAGAATAAGGAAGTGAATAACTGGGAGGAGGGTTGCATGCTTCAGTTACTTTATGCTTTACAGGTTGTTAGTTCCAATATTGAGTCTCTGCTATGAAAACATCAATACAGAGCTATTTCTTTGGATGTGCCTCTTTCCAGGAAAACAAAATTTAAGATTTGGTTCTGTAGAAAAAGAGGGAAACATCGATTTCAGTCTTCAATACTCTTCAACACCATGTTTTTCCTTCCTGTGACTTCTTCTGATGCTTCTAAAAAGTTTTTCTTGGACAACGTATGCCTTTCAGAAAAATTAAGCCAAAGCAATGTATGTGAAACAGAGAACATAGTTGCATAGCACCAGCATAGAACTGCTTCCCAGTTGATGAACTGAGCCTATTTATTTCTTATAACTCATCACCGTCCTCTGAGCTAAAGCTACTTCTCCTACTGCTTGCTTTGGAAACTGCAGGGGAAGCAGCAGATAGCAGAGGATCTGTTCCAAATGGGGATATTGTGTCTTCCAATAGCATGTCGTTCAATCTTTGTTCCTCTTTCAAAGCAGCACTAAATGACAAATCTGTGAAGTGTGACAAAGGATCCGAGAAGGCCATAGCTTGGTCACAGAGCTCAGGGCTGGGACCCTGGGACAGAGTCAGTTGTTGGCAATAGTCTATGGAATTCTGCTCAGGAAGGGTCTGCTGTTTGATGGCTTGAGCACCTAAATCAACCATGCCAAGTGAAGCCAGGGTTGGTAGACCATGAGCACGAGCCTGTATTTCTAGTTCCTGCAATTTCAAAAAAAGGATCATTAAATAATGCCTTTGAAAGTGGACATAACTCTAGAGAATAAACCAGAAACATAGCCAAAATATTAACAAGCATTCAATGTGAAGAGTTATAGATACTATAAGTCGTTTTCACACATGGAATCTGGTATATTTCTGATACTTGAAAAACAACCTAGAGAAAATTACCCAGGTCTATTTTTTTTATTCTACTCTCATTGTTCTGTAAAGGAATTCATGATATGTAGTGACGTAGACTACAAGACAGCCATTTGGAAATAGTGGCAAATCTTCAATTTATTCTTTCTGATTAATTTTTATCATAACTCAGGATCATTTCATAGAAACAGAGTAAATGCTTTACCTGGCTATAAGTGTGCTCACATTAAAGAGAGAGCAAGTAAAAAAAACAACATATTTTGGTATTTTGTGTCACAAGAACAGATGAAAAGTCACATATTCTGAATAATATTTCTCGAGAAACATTGTTACTAAATAAATAAAAGAGGAAGAGGAGAATTTAGCGTTCAATATTTTCTAGAGAAACAAATCTTTTAATTAGTATTCTTTCTTGGCTGGGATAATAGCATGTGTATTTATAAAATGAGTTCTATTTTCTGTACTTTGTAACAAGTTATCATTCATTATGTATTTTAAGTCATCTTGATCCTGTATTTCTAATCTCACTGAAAGAAGCCAGTTCATGAACTTCTAAAAAATAAATGTTAGCATGAATATATGTACATATGTATGACACCAGTGAATAAAACATCTGACAAGGAAGTCATATGTTAGCTACGCAGTTCCCAGCAACACTCATAAAAACCTGAATCCGGAGGAGAAGTCGCCTGTTAGCCTGCTCTAATTTCTTCTGCCTGTGTTCTAACTCCCGGGCTCTCTGTTGTTCTTTTTGTAGCCACTTGATGTACTCCACTGATGCTTTTAGAATGGTTCCTTTGTTCCAGCGCATATCACTGTAGAACGGAGAGATAACCTTTTCACAATTGTGCGTGTCAGCAGAATTCATAAGAACTTACAAAATCTTTTACATTAATATGAAATAATGATTTACATGACTATTATTCACTCTTAGATATTATTGCTTCTGAATAGAAATTTTAATAGAATAGTTAAGAAGCCCTTATATAGTAAAATTAATCCCAGAATGAAAATAAGTGTCAAAAGAAAGTAATAAAGTGACTTTTTGTGGGAGAGCTAAATGCAATATCATGATTCTACCATTACAGTTTTTATATTTTTAGTGAAAATTGCTTTTATTATTAACTCCAAGATTAAAATCTATGTGCAGTATTTCTGCATTAATGAACTAGGAAATGTACATTACTGACGACTTAAGCCTAAATTTTTTAAGATCATTTCAAATGTACCAATCTTTTAACTTACTTCCTAATAAGGTTGCTTTTGTTTCTAAGAAAAAAAAAAAGTATCCCCTGAATAGCAAGCTGAGTGATTGCAAAACATATCTGAGTTTGGAAACATGACTTTATGCAATAAAGCAAACTCTCTAAAACCATTTGACCAATTTTCCCACACAAACAGTATGGATATTTTTTTAATCTGTACATAGATACCTATTTTTAAATAAGCCTAAGATATGTAAAAACAACTAAACATGACTGGATACGGTCTTAGACTATAGCAAAGAAAAAGACATTTACTAAAATGTATTTTTAATACAGGAGAAATCATAGATAATGGAATTATAGAACAGGCCTCTGATTTTAACATCCGAAAACGTACATCAATGAATGTAATACGATATGAGAAATAATACTATGTGTGAGAATAAGGTCAAACTATTTGCTACACAGTAATAAAATTGGCTAAAATAACTGATGAATTTTCAAATTAGAGTCATGATATGTTTTGAATACAGCATAAGGTAAGCATGTAGGGAGATTTATATTTGGGGTTTATGTGATCTATTAAGATTTTGCATATATTTTTGGTTTGTGTGATTTATGTGAAAAATATTGAATGCAATATGTGTTTACTAAGGATAAGAAATGGGAAAATTCAGCTCATGAAAGATCTTCTTTGAATGTTTTTCACTGGAAATTCAGGTCAGGTGGCAATGTCATTAGCAGTAACAAATTAAAGGAAGATCTGCTTTCTACTGCTTGGTGAAATGCTTCTTAGGATCTGAGCAAGTCAACTTACTACCATAACACTATCAGTGTTGTTCAAGTTTGGAAACGCTTTATTAGTTTTCTAGAGCTGTTTGGGTTATTCTACTTGCAAGGATTTATCTTATGGTGGCATGGGTATGAATAAACAATTTTTTCTGTCATCAAATTAAGAAAGTAGCTGTAACTGAGAAATGGAGAAGTCTGGTGTACTAATATTCTAAGCAGTGGTAGGGGCCTTAATAACCCTTATTTGCTTAATTTCTTCTTAAGGGAAAACAAATGTGAAAGAAGAATAAGAAGAAATGGGGAACTGTAGCCAACAGTGAGGCTTAAAGTAGGTCAATTAGTCCTAAAATTAAGCCTTCAAAATGGTGATAGAGACAGATCATGTGTTTTCCTTCTATTTGTACCTGACATCCTTCATATTACTTTTAAGAGTTCACTTTATTTGAATAGATGTGGTTTCTTCTAAAATTTTTTTCTTCTTTAAAAAATATTAGAAAACCATTTTTCTTATATTTAAAGGGATTTTGCCATTCTATCAAGATAATTTCAAGCAGCTTGGCATTAAAAACACTAAGAAATTAAAATATGGCAGTACTCTAGATACTGGACATCCATAAAGGCATGACTAAAAAAGATGTTGATATTGACTTTTCATTTTCTGAAGAACTTAAACTTGGGGAAAGGTAAAAAGCTTGACTGAATTTAGGGCCAAATCAGTTACCACCAATATGTAAATTGCACTAGCAGTGTTTGCAAGGCAAAACTACAGAAATGTGCAATCCAGTGCCATCTTAGGCATGCACATTACCCATTATACAATTGTCCAAGTTAATCAGAATATTCAGATTTAGGCAGTCTATTCAACTCCCACAAATAGTATCACTTCATCAAACATCATAATTTCTGGATAATTGTCAGTATTTGCAGAGGTCGTTTTCAAATCATTATTAATGCTATAGATCAGGTTGTTACGCTTTCGTGTAAACAGTCTTCATTCTAACTTGACCCTTTGATTAATTAGCTCTTCTTGAGACTTACAACCTCCAACAATGTGTTTCACTCTGTGTGCAGCAAGGCCTTGGTTGGCATCAATCAGCAGATTTTTACAAGTCCTTTTTTTTTTTCAGTACTGGGAATTGAACTCAGGGGCATTCTACCTCTGAGCTACACTCCTAACCCTATTTTTTATTCTTTATTTTGAAACAGGGTCTCACTAAGTTGCCGAGGGCCTCACTAAATAGCTGAGGCTGGCCACAAACCCAGATCCTCCTGTCTCAACCTCCCAAGTACTGGGATTACAAGCGTGCATCACCACACCTGGCTCAAATCCATTTTTTTACTTGTATCTCTCCAGAATTTGGAGATCTCTGAAAGTCTGACAGCTCTATTTTCATGTACACATAAGTAGTAAATTGGAAGAAGTGCTATAACCATAAACTATCTCGGTCAACATCATAAATAGCTTTCAATATCATCACTTAATCTGTTACTATACAGAATGACCAAGTATGAAATGGGAAGTATAATTTATTTTTTATTTATTTATTATTCCATGCTCAGAAGGAAAACTCTGGGGACAGCCTTGATGCCTGATAAGAATTACTCCTGGAAAACATAGTTTAAATTGAGGCCAACCAATGGCCAGTTTCCTAGCCACTGGTTCTGTCCTCCCTTCTTCCCTCCCACCCATTTTTGGGGGTATTGAAACTATCACATTATTATATAAATGATTTTGAACTCACGGATCATTAGACTTTGGAATAAGAGTGCCAAGCTCCTTGATTCGGTAATTAATATTATACCTTCTTCTTCTTTCAACTATTAAAAGAAGAAATATTATTGATTATTCTCATTAAAGAGCAGTTCACTTTTGGTCAGCTGTAAATTTTCTTAATAATCTTTAAAAAACAGTGGGCAAAAATATTTCCATGTAGACAAAAATACTACTTCTCAATAATAAAATAGGAATTCAAATATAATCTATTCTAAAAGCAAAATTTACAATATTAGAATTGTGAATGTATTATTTATAATATTTTAAGCATATTTTGTCTCAAAAGCCCTTTTCCCCCTTCTTTGAATTGCTATAGTATTTACATATGCATGTGAATATATGTTTATCCTCTTTTGACTGTTATGCATTTGACACATACACATTTTGTTAGTCCTTCAGGGTTGTGACCTTTTGAGGTTATGCACTATGTTTTCTTTATTCTTCTCATCTGCTTTCCTCAATGTTTAGCACATTATAAGTGTGTTTACGCAACTATGACTATCCTGAGAGCAGGGGTCATATCTTACTCCTGTTTGTATCTCCAGAGAGCTTGGTCTAGTTAGGAAGTTCTATATAATGGATGTTGATTGGGCTAACAATTGCTTTTTTAAATTTCAGTTTTTCAATAATATACAGATCAGTGGTTTTCAAATCAGGCCAGACCTCAGACATACCTGGAGGAATTGTTAAATAGATTTGTGTCCACACCTGGAAACTCTGATTTTAGTAGATTTGTGGTGCAGTCCAAGAATAGGCATTTCCAATGAGTTAATGGGTGGGGATAATGCTGTATGTACAAGGCCTATGACTTGAGAACTACTGCAACCTCAGTTCTCAATTCAGAGATTGTTTCTTCTGCATTTCCACGCATTCATTACTTATGACGATTTTGTTCATGTAGTAACTGTTCAATAAATGTGAGTTCAAGTATAACACTTTGGGCTTCTTCTTAAATTGGTATATAATTAATTATTGAGTTTATTTTCCCTCTTCATCAACCCTATTTTCCTTGTGCATGTGATTAAAAAACAACAACAACAAAAAAACAGTGACCTGATATAAAAACATAAAACATATAAAAACATAAAAAACACTGGAGAAAAAATAAACAAAGGGAAAGCTATAGAAATGCATATAGATTTTACAGTGAGAATCTGTTAATTATTCTATTTTTACCCATATTATCTCCTGTATCATAAGCTAGGCTTTTAAATATGAGACGAAGAACAGCTATGGTGTTCATAGTTTTATCTCATAATTGGTGACTAATTTTAGTCCAATAATCTTTCTTTAAACCCCATGATTTAAATTCACCTTATGAAGAATATCAGATGCTCCTTTTCTACTCTTCTTAAATTGTATGTATGATTTTTAAATGGCTAATTATAACTTCAGTTCCTCAATGTTGTTAGTACCTACTACTCATTATTCTATAAAGAAGTCATGTTTTAATAAATTACTAAATTGCTTGATGCTATGTGGTTTCACTCTTCACAAAGATTTTGACATACTCATTCAATTGTGTCCCTTGATGCAGGCCAAAGAGGCCCCTACTCTAACACATACTTAGAGGACACACTTTTTCCTTTTCTGGACACACCTTTACCCACTGTGCAAGGTAGCCACAGAGCCAAGGAAATCCTTTCTAAGGTGCACTCTAGGTAATTTGCCCCAGGAATTTCCTCTACTTCCCTGGGCCCACTTCCAATCCTGTGCAGGCCATATCCTGAGGTCCACCCTCCTGAAGGAGGAACATGGCACCAGTGTGCTCACCCAGATTCAGCATGTGGCTGATGGGAAGTCATTTGCAGGAACCTGTATGGAGCTGGCATGTACCATGTGAGGTGTTTGCACTCCTGTTTGAGGCCACTTGCAACACAGAATGGAACAGAGGAGAATGGGGGAAGAAGCAAGTGGACCAGCTGCAAGGAGAGGGCTGGCCTTGCCCTGCCCTCACATTCCCATACCAGACTCTGATGACCTGAGAATTCTGAATTCATTCCTGGCCTCTAGAAAGAATGGAGAAAACTTAATTTAGCACTTCCTACCTTCATTAATATGGTAAATGAGACCTTTTGCCAGGATCCCACAAGTTTTATCATTTCAAGAGTTGTTCTAGAGCAATTATACTCAAAGTTTATGGTATTACTTTTTTAATGTTGATTTTTCTCTCAAAAGCAAGATGACTTAGGAGATGATCTAGAGTAGAAAACACTTTAATAAAGTACATCCCAGACACCTACCACACTCTACATTAAATGGCCTGTTGCATAAGCTGTGGACATAGAGGAGGTAAAGAGAAAAGCAAGGACAGCGGTCACTAACAGACCCTAAGAAGGGACTCCATAGTTCCTCAAGGTACTAATTCCTTCCGCTAACCATTAGCTCTCCTCATTTCACCTTGCCTCATAATCTGGACCAAAGTTGTCTGTTCTCCTACTAAAGACTACTGGAATCAGAACATTCCCCTAGGAATGGACTGCTAGGACCAGGTGTTAGCTTTTTCCTCACAGTCACACAGTCAGCCATCTGTTATCACCAGTTTCCTTACGCATAGATGCAGGTTTCATAGCCACATGTAGAATCAATTTCAAATAATTGCATGTAAAGAAATTACTGATCCATTGTAAGGCTTTACATTTTTTAAATTCTGTTTTACTCTTTTTCTCAGTTTTTGATTTGGCTTCACACTCAATTAATCAAGCTCACTTGAGATAGCTAAGCACTTAAGACATGACAAAGCACTCTAACGCTCAGCCTTGCTGCTCATCTACCTCTTTTGCCTGCATTTCTCCATCTCATGTGACTCGTTATCAGAATCAAACTGACCCTGAAGAAGGCATGAAACCTGTTTTTTCCCCCCAGAGGTGGAATTCAGCTTTATAACATAAGCAATGCCTTTCCGATAACTTATCATTAAGAAGGAAGGAGCAAATCAACACAGGAAAATGAGAACCTGGACTTGGCATTTCTGACCACTTAAATGGTGCACATTTTCTGAAGTCACTTTACCTCTTTAAATCTTTAAAACAGTGAGTCATGGCACAGTTCAAATATAACTATATGCACTCATTTCAGTTCCACTCTACCTCCTTGAGAATAAAAGATCAAAAAGAGAATTTAGGATGCTTCCTTCTGTGAAAATATGTAGCTTTTTTTGATTGTTCACATGGCTTGCATTTCCCAAAATAGCTCGAGTTTGTGACAATCTACACTTAATTTTGGTCAGCTGACCTCAAGATTTTATGGAGTAATAATAGAAGACTATACACTTAAATCTCCATGTGTTTTCTCTTGTATAAATTTTGCCTGGAAAAAAAAGGAACATATACTCACTGAGGTTGTGATTGTCTTTTTTTTGTCTCTCTTTTGCCAATGCTCTAGTGTCCGTTTCTGATAAAAGGAAAAATAATTGAAACAGTGCTTAGCTCTACCTTAAAAGATTTTTAGCAACATAATTCAGAAATACTAGGTGAAAATACAATACTACTTCTTCCAAAATGGTACGATGATATTTTTGATGCAAGTATTCAGAAATTTGGAAGAGAAAAACGCTTTAGTAAAAGGTGATGACAAAGCCTTTAGTCTCTGGGGTAGCCAAACCGTATTGTTTTCTGGCTCTCCAATTTACAGCCAGGTGATCAATTACAAATTTCTCTATGTCTCAAACTCCTCGTTAGTAAAATGAATACCTACCTGAGAATCGCTGTGATGATTATAAAAAAGATACAGTGAACAGAAACATACGAAACTGTTCAAACTGCTATTACTTTCAGAATTTTGAGATTCAGAAAGGAATCGTTCCAACCTAAATTCATCACAAATCATTATGGTTTCTATACACCAAGAGTTTAAACTAAATACATTTCTCTGATATCCATATCATTCTGCCATTTCTTTCAGTAAATGACACTACCTCTGTGTACTATGTGGTTGTGGTCATTAACCCTGAATGAAGAGGGCCCACAATGTTTCTCTCTTCCTGTTCTCACACCCTTAGTATTTCTCTCCCACAATGAATGGTGCTGAGCTATGAAACCAATTGAACATTGTGGGAATGTCTACTGTGGCTTCCAAGGCTAGAAGACAGAAAGGCATTTTCAGCCTCCACTTTGGTACCACTGGGATCAGCAGCTGTCATGTCATAAGAACACTCATGTGACTCAGGGAGAGAGCTATGAAAGCAAGAACCAAGCCTGAGTATCAACAAGGAGCACTAACTTGCAGAAGCCATGAATGTTGGAACCACTTTCATGGCTCATCCTCCAGCCTAAGTCAAGAGTCAGACTGTATGCCTCTGGCTGACATCTGGACTAAAGTCTCATAAGAGACCGTGATTCAGAACCAATTTGATAAGCCTCTCCTGAAATAGTGATCCTTGTAGATTGGATGAGATCACAGATATTTATTTCAAGCTGCTAAGTTTTGGTAGTTTTTTATTATGTAATGATACATAATTAGTACAGTGTTCCTAGTGTAATTATAGATTTAAAAGTAAGTAGGGAAGGAACATATTCTACTTAAATGCATTTGTTAAAACTATAGCCATTAATTTAAACATGAAAAATTTGTATACATATATTTTTGAGTTATTGTATAAACTCTGTATTACTTAGTGTGTTACTATTAAGTATATAAAATTATTAAAGACAAGATTTTGAGCCACAATCTAAAATCTTGCTCTAAAACTTTCAAATAAATTTAATTTTCATCTTTATAAAAGATCTAACACTGGTTTTGTAAGTCAGAAAATCCTTATGTTGATCCATTTCTGTCTCTTAATCAACTATAAAACTTTGGAAGAACAGCTCATGTGATCTTTAATGTCTCATCTACATATCTTGAAGAATTTGATTATGTCCCTAAAATTCCTTTGACTTGTAAGGAAAATTGAGTCTTTTTTTACCCAATTGAGAAAGTTAAATATGTCTACCATAAAGTCCATAAAACAAAAGCTTTTGTTTTATATCAAATTCATCTAAGCTTTTGTTTTATATCAAATTCAACATTCAAAGAATAATTTCCCTAATGTAACATGTAATTTTAAATCATATTAATAATTGCATCTACTTAATAGAAAATGAACCTATGTTAAGTGAAGATGTATGTGCATGTGCTTGTGTGTGTTTAAAGCAAATGTATAACTACAATAATGATCAATTCATTTGAACCATGAGGTATATTAGCTTATGCCCTAGCTATTATAAAAATGATAGATTTACTCTAAATGTTTCCCTTTTAAACAACTTTTTAATTTTTTTCAAAAATATATTTAGCATGATAATATGTATCACTTATATCTTATGCAATTGACAAAAATTTAGAAGGGAAAACGTATAAAAGCAGCATTACCTGTAATTTCTCTTTTCATTGGTAGACTGTTTGGACAGGAAGCACTTGTGAGTCCCATATTAACTGGTGAGATCCCCGGCTCACCACTATATACATCCAAAATGCTTCCAGATAACTTTACAGGAAAAAGGAAGAAAAGATCAATTAGATTAATCAAAAGATTAATCCTACTATTCACATGGATGTATTTAGTTTTAGACTTTAAATTATTCATTTCAAATTTGTCACTTTTTAAATAACAAAAATGGTATTATACAACATTTTTATTTTAAAGAGAGGTGAGCATGCATTGACTATTTTTAAATACATTATGGAATGCTTGTGGATAAGACATGAAAAGAGGTATTTGTACTTAGACAAAAAGAGAAATCAGTTCATGCATGAAGAAAAAATCTTATTAATATTTACAAAGTTATAGAAGTTTGAGCCAGCATATGACATGATTAAAAATGAATAAAATTAAAAACATCATTTTGGGCAAAAATCAATACACAGAAAAGCTGGAAAGTTGCTTCCATACCACAAATTAGGTATAATGGGTGTACATCTGGGAACTTTCCTAATGCCATCAGTGCAACCAGCAACTCAGAGTGAAGAGACACTTTACACTGTTAATTAAGTGAGAGACTCTCCCTCCTGGAAGGCATACTTTTTCTCATTGTACACTTAATGTTCTAGATTATTATAAATATCCCAGATGGTAACCAAAAGTATTCTAAAACTACTTTTGCCTCTAGTGAATATAGGATACATCCAATTATAGTAACACTGAAATTGTCGAAGTGCTTCTTGGGAACATTTTTTTTTTTTCCAAAAGTTGAAGTGCTTTATACACAATTGAAAATTGCACTAGTTCATTATTCAAAACGTCCTTACTGATTTCCCAAGAAAATTAAATTTAATAATGTTCATATTTCAAATGATTATTATTATTAGAATATTATTCTACTCACAACAAGCTATATTTACAATGTAGGATTTGAAATTTTAAAATATTTCCATTCTATGTGCCTTTATTCTGTTTCTAGGCAGTTAACCAAAAGCTGAATAAGAAGCAACTATTTTTGTTCCTCAAGGACTAGGAACAATATGTATAATCCAACATAGCTTTAACAAGATTATTATGGAGAATCTAACTTCCCATTCATACTTTTTGCAAAACTCTAACCTGAGAGAAGTTTTTGACATTTATAAAATCAGATATGAAATAAATATGAAGAAAGGACATATTAAGAATAAAGTTAGTTTCTGGGAATAAAAAAACCACTACAGTATATGTAATAAATGTATATTTCTGAGGAAAAAATTAAAACATGGTTGAAATCACCTAATATATAAATTTAAATATTAATGGAGATCATCCTATACTTCATATGATACACATATATATAAGTAAAACTTTCTCTCTCTCCCTCTCTCTCCCTCTCTCTCTCTCTCTATATATATATAGAGAGAGAGAGAGAGATAAGTTTTATTTATTTGTTTTTATTTTTTGGCACTACTGGGGATTGAACCCAGGGCTTGTACAGGTCAGGCAAGTATTCTACCACTGAGTTATATTCCCAGCCTTTTTTATTTAATTATTTTACTGTGAGACAGCATCTCACTAAATTGCCTAAGATAGCCTTGAACTTTCAAACCTCCTGCCTCAACCTCCCTAGTAAGTGGGAGTACAGGGGTGTGTCACTGTAACTAACTATGTATTTTTTAAATCATTAAAGAAGTCCATTAGGACTTCTCACTTTTATTTTATATAAATTCATTGTTTTAAAATGTTTTTTTACTTTATGGACCTTAGAAGAAAGCTACTGAAATCAAGCAATAATTCCTTCTCAATTTCTTCATCTGCAAAATAGGGACAACGTTAACCAAACTGGAAAAATGTATGTGAGTATCAGATAAATACAATTAGAAGTAAATCCAAAAGGCATATTTTTTTCCACAGACAGGAGTCATTTAGTTATAGTCATTTAGTTATAGTTTGAAAAGTACATTTTCTTTCCAAGATCATTTTTGGAAAGCTTGTTGATTATGAGCTAAGGAGTCACCAGCTTGAATTGTACATTTCCACTGTGCTTTGGAGAAACATAATGGACATGCTGAACAAAAAGACAGGGAGTGAGGGGGAAGGAACTCAGGAAAAGGCACTTCTCTCTGAAGAGCTTGAATTCAGATGGATTTCAATGCAGAAGTGACAAATTGCAGAAATGTCAAAGAAAAAGAGCTATCGTACATATACACTGTAACAATAAAGTGAGAGGTTCCTAACTATAGCACTTCCTTGCTTCCATATTACCTGGTCAGACAGTACCCAATGCATTGTTCCTTAGAAATGGGGCAGGGATTCTGATAATGAATCCAATCCTGCCTAACTGTAGCTATATTACATCTTCACTTGACCTTGGTTATTGTCTAATTTATGCCCTAAAGCACAATGATTAATAACCTATTTAATTTTATACTGTAGGTACTATTCTATTTCATGTAAATGGCTAATCACTTTTTGAATATCATTAAACTGTTGGGCTTCAATTTCCAAGCATGTAATACACTTCGTGTAATCTAAAGTGGCTTTTTTTTCTATTAAAAGATGTAAGAGTACAATGTTAGTGAATATTTAACAATTATATACACATCTGGAAGTGCTTACAGAGCAAATTTATATCTACCTTTATCAAAGGTATAAGTTACTTAGGTAATAACATCTAAGTCTGAACTTTATTTCAAAGATCAGTAGGCAACTGGATTGGTATTTCCAGAAAAAATATTTACTTTGATTAAGAAAACAGATTGCTTTCTTAGTAAGGCAAAACCTTTGACATAACAAAAGATGAACATATCATTAGCAACAAACACATTTTAAAGACACGAAATAAAAAATTTATAAAATCTATTCAACAAGGTAGAACATATTTTAATAGAAAAAAAGCTTCTCTATAAGATAATACTTCTCTTTGGTAATAAAAAAAAAATAAGTCCTGTTCTGATGAGCTGTTTTGAGTGAGGAGTGATTGCCACAGGTTTCCTAGAATCTAGATTTTATTAATCTCCACTACTGAGGCCATAGGAACTGAAATGGCCTGGGTCTGACCTTGCCACATATGTACTTCCACTAACAACATTCAGTGATTTCTTAAAGAAAATGATCAGAACATCTGAGGAAGTTTAAGAAGTAAAACAATGAATAGTATTAGAAGTAACATAAAAAGCAAGAAAACAAAAAAAAAATCAAAATGAAACCAAGATTCTTGGATTAGCTTAAAGGAAATTAGAAATAGTATGTTTTAATAATTCGTAATGGAAAATAATAAGAAGTATAACAATAACCAAAGTGGCCAACAATGATCAAGGAGAAAAATGAGGCATGAAAAATACCATATCTGAAAAAATCTATATAATGAAAAAATAATAATATTTCTTAAAGTATTTATTGGGGAAAATAATTAATAAAGGATAAGATCAGATAAAAGTTATCAACCAGGAGAGTGAAGAAAAGGATGAAGATATAGGAAACATGCAAGGGAACCTAAAACAATACAGTAGGTTGATTTATTAAAGCCAAAATTTAAATAACAGCAGTCTGGAGGATGAAAATAACATAGGAAGGAAATATTTTAAGATAATGGACATAAATTTCCAAGAATCAACACTAAATAAAGACTATAGTTTTTATTGTATTATATTGTTACTTTATTTTGATTAAAAAATTAAAGTGTCTATAGAATGCCAATGAGGAAAGATAGGAAAAACCTGCATCCAGACATATTATACTGAAATAGAAGACTATATAATGATAAAGCTAAAATGTAAAAACCTAAAAGAAAACCAAAGGGTTATGCATGAGGAAAAAGAAGTAGATTGACGATATAATATTTTGATAGCAAAATTAAGTGGGAAGAGAAAATAAATTAATATTTTTTTAAATATTGTAAGGACTTACAGCATAGTTTTATATCCAGAGCAAAAGTTATTCACACATGAGACAATGATAAAAGTGTTCTTACGAATACAATGTTTAAGAACATTCATCCCCATAAAAGCTACAGTGAAAAGAGTTTTGGATGAAGTACCTAAATAAGAGGTAGTATTGAATGGATATGATTCAAAATGTGAAAAAAGATCAAGTATATTGTAAGATAAAATATATTGGCAAAGTTATTGTGAAATAACAGTGAGGGGGGAAAAGATCAAAGGTAGAGTGAAAATATTTTTTTTAACTCAGTATTACAGTGTAGATAGCACTAGCATGTGTGGATTAGGGTAGCAGGGAACCTAACAGATGTGGAAATGGTAAGAAAGTAGCCGGGAGAAATGTATTAAAAATGGGACACATATAATAAAATAAAGTGAGAAAAGCAGGTGAAAATATATCATCAATAATAATCAATGTAAATAGGTAAAACTCCCAGCTAAAGGGTTAAGAGTAAGAAGGCAGTAACTACATGTAAATAGCTTATGAAAGACACATCTACCTAATAAAGGTACATACAAAGGTTGAAAGAATTAAATCATATATATCCAGCAGAAGATAACCATAGGAAAACTGATATTAACTAAAACTATATTGATATTGTTTAAAATAGACTTTAAAATTCAAAACATTATTAGGGGTAGAAAGCCACTATGTAATAAAAAGTTTAATTTTCAGAGAAGTGTCTAACAATTTAAGCATACATGAAAACCTTTCAGAGTTATGAAATTTAAGCATACATGAAAACCTTTCAGAGTTATGAAATAACATGTTTAGAACTACAATAATCTACCAATACCATGGAATATTTCAAAACATTTATCTTTGTTTTTAAAAGTCAAGCGGACAAAAAAATAAGAAATAATATTATAGAAGAGTTGAACAATAGTAAAATCATGGCCTGATAGACAAATATATGTAATTTTACACGAAAAAATAGAGAATAGTTGGGCATGGTGGTGTACACATGTACCCTAGTACTTGGGAGGTGAAACAAGAGGATAGCAGATTCCAGACTAGCCTCTGCAACTTAATGAGACTCTCAGCAACCTAGCAAGACTCTCTTTCAAAAACACAAAAGAAAAAGGTCTGGGTTAGCTCAGAGGTAAAATGTCTCTGTATTCAATCCCCAGTAATACTCACACACACACACACACACACACACACACACACACACACACACACACACACAGTTTTCTCAAGTATGTATGGAACATTAAAAAAGTGATTGTGTACTCAACCAAAAGATGTTCAACACGTTTCATAGAATCAGTGCAAAATATTTGGAAATTTTTAAAACTTGTTAAACTCAAGAGTAAAAATGAAATCATACTGAAATTTAAAAATGAATGAAACACAATGAGAATACACATAAAGAAATGTCTGGAATATGCCAAAAGAATGCATTAATAGAAATGTATAGTCAATAATATAAAATTAATTAATTTCTTTGAAATTACATAAACTAAGCATTATTTTCAAGGAATTAGGGGGAAATAACTAAGAAAAGAGGAAAGTACAACAAATAATAAAATAAGAGCATAAATAAGTGAAGAACAAAACATCAATAACAGGGTAAAGTGAGCACAAAGAAAAAGTTGTTTGTTGAAAAAAAATGAACAAGACTGACATGCTTCTGGCAAGAGTTATTTTTTAAAGAGGAAGAAAAATGTAACTACAATATTAACTGAGGCTTAAGAGATAATTTTTCTTCTAGGATCTGGAGAAAATTAAGATGCCTGCTTTCAGCATTTCTATTCAATATAGTATTGGATGTCCTAGCCAGAGCAGTGAGGCAAGAAAAAAAAATACATAGTCACACAAATTGGAAAGGAGTAAGCAAAATAACCTCTGTCCACAGATGACATGATACATTTAGAAAATCTGAAGATTTCACGAAAAGGAAAAAAAAAAAAACAGTTTGAACTAATAAATGAAGTCAGCTGATTTGCAAAACATAAATTCAGCACAAAAATCAGTTGCATTTCTATACATGAATGATGAACAACGTGAAAAAGAAATTAAGAAAACAATTCCATTTAAAACAGCATCAAAAAGAATGAAATACTTAACCAAGGAAGACTTACACACTGAAAACTAAAATATACAGCTGAAAGAAATTAAAGAATATATAAATAAATGAAAAGACATTCCATTTTTATGGATGGAAAGACAATATTTTTGATGGCAATACCACTCAAACAACGTACAGATTCAATGCAATACCTATCAAAACCTAACTGCATTTTTTGGAGAAATAGAAAAATGCATACTAAACCTCATATGGATCTCAAGGGACCCTGAAAAACCAAAACAATCTTGAAATTTATTACAATGCTATAGTAACCTAAACAGCATGATTCTGGCATAAAGACAGATAAAGATCTATGGAGCATAATATCAAAGTCAAAAGTAAATCCTCTAATTATATGTATGCCCAAATATTCTTTTACAAGAATGACATGGCCTTCCCATGAGGAAAGAATAGTCTTTCTAGTAGTGTTGGTAACACGGAATATGGACAAGAAAAAGAATGAAGTTGAGTCCTTATCTTACCCCACATACAAAAATTAACTCAAAGTGGATCAAAGAACTAAACATAGGAGATAAAACTATAAAACTCTCAGAATAAACATAGAGGAAAAGCTTCATGATATTGTATTTGGCTATGATTTTGTGGATATCAAATTCATAGGCAACAAAAGAAAAAATAGATATACTCTATCAAATTTTTCTCCATCAAAATACATTATCAAAAATGTGAAAAGACAACAACACAGTAAGAGATGCTATTTGTGAATCATATCTGATAAGAATTTAATATCCAGTCTATGTTTATATATATGATGATATATAATTATCTATTTTTTGTTTTGTTGCCCATAATTATAGTGTCATATGATACCCAAATCATATACAAATAGAAATATATATATATGTACACACACACATATATATGTATATACCTTCTACAACTAAAAAGTAACAAAAAAACTAATAATCCAATTTTAAATATATGCAAATATTTAAATAGACATTTCTCTCAAGAAGATATACAAAAGACCAGGAAGCACATGAAAAGATGCCAAACATTACTAGTCATTATGCAAATCAAAACCATAATATGGTCGTTTCACACTCAATATGATGGTTATTATCAAAAGAAAAAAAGTGGAGAATGTCAAGTGTTGGAAAGGATGTGGAAAAATCAAAACACTGAAGCATTGCTATTAGAAACGTAAAATGGTTCTGCAATTTTGAAAAACAGTGTGATGATTCCTCAGAAAGTGAAACACAGATTACTATATAATCCAGCAATTCCACTTCCAGATAGATACCATAAATCATTGAAAACTAGACCTTAAGTGGATAATTGTACACTAATGTTCATATTTACAATAGCCAATCCAAATACCATCAACAGATGAATGGACAAATAAAATGTAGTTTATACATAAAATGTAATATTCTTCACCCTTAAAAGAGAATGATTGTTTCATTTGTTGTGCAGAAGCTCTTCAATTTGATGCCATCCCTTCTAGTGAATGTCAGTTAACATCCTGAGCTTAAAGGATCTTATTGGAGAAGTCTCTGACACTGCCTATATGTTGGAGAGTTGATCCTATGTATTTTTTTTTCCTAGTAATTGCAAAGTTTCTGGTTAAATTTCTAGGTCTATAATATATTTTGAGTTGACTTTTGTGCAATATTAGAGGAAGGGATTTATTTCTGTTCTTCTATACATGGATATCCAGTTTTCCTAGCACCATTTGTTGAAAAAGATGTCTTTTCTCCAACATATACATTTGGCACCTTTGTCAAAACTCAGCTGGATATAGCTGTGTGGATTTGTCTCTGTATTGTCTATTCTATTCCCTTGGCTATGAGTGCTTTTATGCCAATACCATGCCATTTTTGTTACTAGAACTCTGTAGTATAATTTGAAGTTAAGTATTGTGATGCCTCCAGCAGTGTTCTTATTGCCCAGAATAAAGAAAATGTGGTATCTACCTACTGTGGCATTTTACTCAGCAACAAAGAACAAAATTATGCAATTATCAGAAAAATGAACTGAACTATGGAACATCATGCTAAGTTAGATCAGCCAGACTCAGAAACTCAAGAGCTACATGTTTTTCTCTCATTGAAGCTAGAGGGAAAAAAAAATAGGAAAGAAAAGGTACTTCATGAAAATGATGTGAGAGACTAGTAGAACAGTAGAAGAGGACTGAGGGAAGGAGGCAGGGAGAGACAAAAGGAGGCATGGGGAGAGAACACACCAGGAGATGTTGTGTGCATATATGAAGGTATCTCTTTGAGTGTCAGTACAACGTGTAACTACTATGCATCAGTTTTTTAAAAAGAAAAGCAACAATGATATAAAAAGGAGAGAGAGGATAAAATTCTGATATATGCTACAACATGGATGAACCTTGAAAACATCATGCTAGATGAGATACACCAGACAGGAAAGAACAAAAATTGTATGGGTCCATTTCTAGGAGTTACCTAGAATAATCAAATTCATAGAGACAAAAAAACAGAGTAAAGATTACCCGAGGCTAGGAGTAGGGAGAAAGGAAAAATAGTCTTTAATGGGAACAGAGTTTTTGTCTGGGATGACCAAAAAAAAAAAATGTTCGTGAAATCTACAGTGAATGCTAATCACATAACATTGTGAATATAGTTAATGCCATAGAATTATATATTTTAAAATGGTTAAAATGCTAAATTTTATGCTATGTATATTTTGCCACAGTAAGAAAAAGATGAGATCCTACCAATGATAATTTGCCTATGCTTGTAAGTGCTTAAACAAAATGCATACATTTTCAGAAAAATGTTATTTGGTAGAACTGACTTAAGGAATAATGAATAGCTTCAATGATCTTATGATTGCCAAAGAAATAAAAATAAACTAAGCCTGTTTCACAAAGAAAATATGTGTACTAGATTTATGAGAGTACATGTCATATTTTCAAGAAATATATCATGCCACTTTTGTACAAACATTTCCAAACAGAAGGAAGCAAGATGGAATGTGACCCAATTCATTGAGTCTGAAACCATACAAAGACCTTATGAGGAAGAGAAATCATAGGCTTCATTCACTCATGACTATAAATCATCAACAAGTGTTACGAGCAATTTGAATCCAAAAGTATATAACCAGGATAATTTTCCATAATCAAGTTGGATTTCCCATAAGTATACTTTGTGATGTTGAAAGAGAAAAATACATTTATGATAATCTCCATAAATTCAGAAAAAGCATTTGATAGTTTATCCCATTTAAGACTTTTTTCCCCACTAATACTAGGAATTGAACCCAGAGGCATTCTAACTCCGAGATACACCCCCTAGCCCTCTATATTTTTATTTTTATTTTTTTATTATTTATTTTTTTTTTTAATTTTTTTTTTTTTGCAGTACTGGGGATTAAACTCAGGGGCATTCTACCTCCGAGCTACACCCCCAGCCCTATTTTTATTCTTTATTTTGAAACCGAGTCTCACTAAGTTGCAGAGTACCTCACTAGGTAGCTGAGGCTGGCCGCGAACCGGGATCCTCCGGTCTCAGCCTCCCGAATGCTGGGATTACAAGCGTGCGCCACCATGCCCGGCTTTTATTTTTATTTTTATTTTTATTTTTTTGAAACAGCATCTCACTAAGTTGCTAAGATTTTTACTAAATTACTGAAGCTGGCCTTGAACCCATGATCCTCCCATCTTAGCCTCCCAAGTACTGGGATTACAGGCATGTGCCACCATGCCCAGCTAAGACTTTCAGTTTATTAGGAAGACGAAAGATCTTCCTTAAATTGATAAATAGTATATCTGAAAATTACAGCAAATATAATACGAATTCAGAAAATATTCTAATTATTCCCTTTAAGATAATTCCTTTGGACATTCAACTCTGTATTTGAAATTCTAGTGAAGGTAATAAAGTAAGAGAAGAAAAGTGACATGTTCACAGAATTGAGTCGACTTTACATAGAATATAATATTAAGAGAAGGCATGAAGTTACAAAATTCCATACCCAACACAATATGTTTTATATATATGAAGTTAAAAACAACTAAAATAAGAACAAGTTTGCTACGTTTCCCTAGCCTAAAGCATGGGAGGGTAGCAAACAAGAAAGAACAGAGGAAGTCTGGGCTATCCACTGTGATAATAATTAAAGAAATGGCAACTTAAAAATAGTGTAAGATTTTAAAAAGAAGGGTAAAACTCTAACTAGTGTCCTATTTATACTTCCAAATCAATTTAATGGATATTAATATAAAATCCTACCCATGAAGTATATTCTTCATAAAGTTTTTGGATAAGACAAATAGTAGTTTCACACGATATTTCTTTCCTACAAAAACTCAGCAGAGAAACAGTTTCCTAAAAGGAAGTTTTTGTACCTCTTCTGACTAGGACATTCCAACTTATTCACTGTGGGTTGTTTTTGGTTTTGTTTCTGTTTTTTTTTTTTTTTGTATTAAGTGGCATGGACACTGTTTATTGAGTGGCAGGCATAGGAGAGGTATCTGGCTCCAGTGTGAAAGCAGAGGTGGCAGGTCATTCTAGGATGTGTTACTCTTAGTCTCCGACTCTACTGTTATATAAAGACTTGAATTTGATTACACATAGCATAGCTTATGTTTCTCTATACTGGGTTCTATATAACGTCATATATCTCTTTGTCGTCTGATTGAAATTTCTAAGGATCAAAGTTTCAATAAGACATTTGCTTTACCATTACAACAAATTATAATGTGCATTTTGTCTCACAATTTATAGGAATTGTACATTTTCCTTAATAGAAGTTGTTCATGCCTCCAAATTACAATTTCAAGTCTAGATGAAAAGACAGTGAAACTTCTATTGAAATCAGTGCAGTGGGACAATGGGTGAGAAGGTATTAAGTTTTTATAACATTAGAAAAATATAACTTTGCCTATGTATAAAATTAGGCCTGAGCTAGACATGATGGTGCAGGCTTGTAATCCCAGTACTTGAGAGGATGGCAGGTTTTAGGACACCCTCAGCAAGAAGTGAGGCTCTTATCAACCTAGCAAGACCCTGTTTCAAAATAAAAAATAAAATAAAATAGGACTGGGGGTGTAGTTCAGAGGTAGAATATCTCTGGGTTCAACCTCCAGTCCCCCCCCCCAACACACATACAAATTAGTGCTGCCCTAAGAAAATAAAATCTGGATCCAAAATTATAAATTATTATAGAACCATCTAAACTATAAAAATGTGCATCTATCTGTTTACTTTTACCGGGACAATTATAAAGGAAACATAAACAATCTGACGTAAATTCAACATATTTCCTCTACTGTTTTTACTTCTTTCCTCTCCACACATTATATCTGACCTGTTACCTTACTATGACTTCTTTTTTTAAAAAAAGCATTCCATGTAGGCTTTCTTCCTTTATTATCATACATCAAGATCTTCAGTGCCCTACACCTAAGTTATGCATTTCTATCTAGTATTCCTTCATCCTTCTCAACTCATTCCTATTTGCCTCTTTTGGACCAACACATGTCTTAAAATGTAAATTTAAGCTCTCTCTTCATGAATCTAAAATCTTTCCAATATATATACGGCCTAAACTTTTGTGTCTAGCTTTCAAAACCATGTTATATGGCCTCACTCTCTGTATTTAACATCATTTCCCAATTACTCTCAAGTTTTGAAAAATTTATCTTCAACACATATGTATACAGTACACCCATGACCTCCACTGATAGACTTAACTCCAGTGGGGAAGCAGGGGGACTATCACAGGAATATATAAGTCCATATATTGGGAATTTTAAGCAAAGATAACAAAATAGGTTCATTATCAAAATATACTATGGCATAGATAGTTGAATATTTACTATATACGAGGTATTAAACAAAGCATGTTTCATAATAATTTAACAATACCTCCAGTAATCCTTAAAATGACTTCATGGGCTGAGTATTACAATCACCATTTTAAATACAAAACAAAGATGGGCATGGTGGCCCACACCTGTAATCCCAGTACTTGGGAGACCAAGATAAGAGGTTGGACGTTTTGAGGACAGCCTCAGCAAGGTAGGGAGACTCTCAGCAATTTAGTAAGACCCTGTTTCAAAACAAAATAAATAAATAAATAAAATTTTAAAAAGTTATAACTGAGAAATGAAGCAATAATCTGAAGATCATATAGCTTCATATATAAATAGGAGGTTTTGGGGGGTTTTTTTGCGGTACTGAGGATTGAACTCGGGGGCATTCTACCTCCAAGCTACACCCCCAGCCCCATTTTTTATTCTTTATTTTAAAACAGGGTCTCACTAAGTTGTGTAGTGCCTCACTAGGTAGCTTAGGCTGGTCGCGAACCCAGATCCTCCAGTGTCAGCCTCCAAAATGCTGGGATTACAAGCATGCGCCACCACACCCAGCAGGAGGTTTGATTTCAAACCCAGGCTAGTCTAACACAAAGGTTGGATTCTTTACTACCTGCCCTATTGTGTGGAAGAATTCTTGATTTATTACATTTACTCTTGAGTGTCTTGAATAAAGTAGAAAGTAGAAAACCATTGGACTATATTTTTCTCAGTGTTGTTCTTTCCCACTTCTGTCTTCTGCACCTCACTCTCTCAATAAGTATCAAAATCCCATTTCACCTCTGAGATTCAACATAGGGTGAAAATACTTTTTCATAGCAGCTTGGCTTAATTTCTCTTAACCAAAGTACTATACAGCTAATGAACTTGCCTGTAAATTTTCTAGTTTAATTTATCTTTATTTTTTATCACACTTCATTTATATTCACTCAGCCAGAGAGAGGGCTCCATAGTATATACTGACCATGTTCCTGAAAATGGGTTATTAATGTTATTTCTCAGAATTTTTTCTGGAAATACATACATGCATCACATATATGTAATTTCTTAGATAATTTAATTATAAATACAAAGAAGAAAGAACATTTTACATAAAACTGCACATTACATTTTCAGGAAATTTCTCAGTATAAATAGCAAAAGAAAAAATAAATCCCCTAATCCTTATATTTGTCGGTGTATATGTGTTTGTGACATATAAAATATATAGTGTAAGTTTCAAGGAAAACTTCAAGTATTTTTTCAGATCCTCTGTTTTGCTCATCTGTGAAGACATTTCATTGTGAACTTTAAAAGTGAGCCGGCAACTATTAGAATAACTGCAGACATAAAAAGAAGATAGACTCCGGATATAAAGAGGAGCACTGTAGGGAAGTATATACTATACAATGTATGCACACATGAAAAACTGACATTTGAAAGATTATTTCCTTCCTTTGGGGTATTTATTCATTTAGATGCAGTAAACCAGATTTTGCTGGTTTTTCGACACACACCACTAGTTTCCCTCTAACTTTATTTGTTAAAACATCAGTATGAGGCTTCAATGACAAACATTTACCAGAGAAAGCCCACTGTGTTATTATTGCTCTCATTATTTTTTCTCTATTATGAATAAATAAAAATAACGAGTGGGGCTGGAGTAGGAGATCCCTGGTCCTTGGCAAGCTGGTTTATAACACAGAAAAGATACAAAAGAGAGAATGGTAACATAATTTTTTTTTTTGCATCATACATTTTATATACACATTATCTACCTAGTACCACATTAGTAAAATAATAGTTAATGTAAACACTGCAATAATTAGTGGAACCTTCATTTTTTTATATAAAAATCACAATAAAACTTTAGTAATTTCACGAAATAGACTATAGCAATATTTTAACATACCCCAGAGTACTAAAAGCAATCTTGTAAGTAAACAAACTTTTCATTCTGTAGAATACATTTTACACATTTCAAAGCTCAATTTCTACATACCTTATTGTATCGAGTATAAATTTATACAATTTAAATTCAGTATTTAAGCTGGATTCATCTCCAAACACTGAAAGAATTCCAAAATGCACTCGCTCACCAGTTTTAACTTTGAAGGGTCTATAACCTTCACAATAGCAATGGTTTTCTCTTTCTTCTTCATCATTTTCTTTCCCTTAAACTTGCAAACAATAACCGGGAGAGGTGTACAGAAACCTCTGCACTGAGGTGAACTTTGGTTCTTCTTTGGACTTTAAGACTAATCTGGTCTAGATTGTGATTGACAAAAGCTTGCTCATTGATGTTATGCAGTCCTTTCAAGTTCTAACCAAGCACAGGGGTTGTTAATATTTACTCAGTCCTCGTCTCTGGAATGGTCTTGAACTATAGCAGTTTACTCAGATTGCCAAATGCCACCAGCATTTACAGACAACTGATTGAAAATACCTATGTATGTTAAAAGAAATGAGTTACACCATACAACTGCAGCTTTGAAAAGAAGAGGTGAAACTAAGATCAATGGGTGGACATTATAGAGAGACAGATTGAAAATCAGAGGCTAATCAGTCATTCAGCTACAGCATGGCAGACATTGGGTCTGTCTCTGGTCCTTTCAAATCCTAAAATTCTACAGTTCTCTGAAATATGAACATGAACAAATAACTGAGTTTCTCTAAGCCTCTTTCTTGGTTTGTAAAATGATAATAGATCTCTACCTCATAGACTTGTTATAAAGATTAAATGCAATTTTTCATGAATAGTGTTTTGCAGAACCCTTGTCTCATGGTAAGGAATGTGTAGTAACTGTGATTTCTGTTGCCCTTGTCCTTGTTTCTGCTGCCTTCTACTCATCAACAGGATCTGTACATAGACATTATTAAGAGAATAATTATTTTCAATATTATGTGTGAATTTTAGCATAATATATTTACTTGCTGAGTGCCTATGATGTGCTAGGTACTGTATTAGATGCAAAGAATAAAATAATGAAGAGCTGATTTTAGGAGAGGTACTGGTGAGAAGCAGTAATATTGACAGTGTTTTCAAGAGAATTGGTTATAGATCTGGACCAAGGACTCTAGATAGGTTAAGGGGGAAAAAATAAACTATTGCAGTAAGAAGTAATAGCTGTTGAAAACAATAATAGAGCCAATAGGTTTGGCATCCTAATGGGCTTAAACATTTGGTAAACTAAAACTACTAGAAAAAGTACACTGAAAAAAAAATAGACTGTCATGCTCACAAATGTGAAATAAAAATGTTAGAGGTATAGAGAAACTAGCAATCATAGGATCTTGGATATGAGCATGTGAGGGGGTGGTTGAAATGGATAAGAGGAAAAATACCATTTATGCTAAGGAGGTAGAGAAATTGAGAAGCTGCGTTGATTAAAGCACTGGTTGGGCTGGGTGTTTCTTGCACTTTGGCTGTCTTCAGGCCAGCTTACACAGAATGAGTCACTTGGACAGGTGGCTAACTCTTTTGACCAAATAGGAATTGTGAGGTGAATATTCAGAGTCTAGTCACTCAGCATTAGTTGCTGGGTCAGAAAGACCTAGGATAAATGGATCTAGAAATTCCTTTGACTTGATAAATTTGAAGATCTACCACAAGCCCCACTTCTCCTCAATAGATTCCAAGTTTCTGGCCAACAAAAATTACATTACTATTTTCAGTTATGCCTATCTAAATTCCTATTGTTGAGATCAATTTCAGCTAAAAAAAAGGAGCCACCAAGTGACTCACAACACACTCAACAGATTGCCCAATATCTTGCATATTTCTGTGATAACTAGACAAATCTATCCAAAATATTGTACTTAGAAAAGTGCCTGACATATAGTGGGTGAACAGTTAATAACAATGGTCATTATTTTCAAATATCTTCCTTTTTGAATCTCACCATGATGAACATCTGTTGAGTTAGAGTGATTAAAATCCATTCACATTTATTTTGGTAGTAACTCCTATTTTTCTGGTTCTCAGTCTAAGTAAATTGTTGTGTGCAGCTACGCAATCCACAGCTCTAGCTTAGACTCAAAGATCAGAGAAATTGGTTTAGGGATTGATACATGACAGGAGTTGGCTTAGTAAGAATTATCCAGGACTTTAACTAGAACTATGGGCATAGGAAGTACTTCTCTGAGATGGCCATGCCTGATTGAATGTACCTATCAGGAATGATTCCGCTTATCAAATAAAGAATAAAAACTGTCACAGTGTGAAATTCATGGACAAATAATTTTCTGTGGGCATAGAAACACCATTTTTTGTATTTTTCATGATTTTTTTTCTTGTCATTATTTGCCTTAGTTGATCTACCCATTGGCAATCAAGTGGCTGCAGCATATACATGTCCCTGTAACATCATGGAGGGCAAATACCTTTCTTTTCCTTGAGTCTACTTAATAGACTTAAAAAAAACTTCCACTAGTTCTCAGTAACCTACTCAATATGCCAAAATTGTAGCACAAGCCCACTCTTTAAGCAATTTCTGGCAAGGGTAATAGGGCCACTAGGATTGGCTTAAATTAATCAGAAACTTCTCTCTTATGACTGAAAACAAATCTGGATTAGCACACACACACAAAAAAAGCATAAGTGTGGCTGGGAAAAGCCTCCAATAGTGTCCATTCAACAGTTTGGACTAAAGCCATCACAGAAGAAAACAGGAAAACTTATGGAAGGATGATAACACAATATTTACTTAGGGATTTTTAGATGGTATGAACAAATAAATTCCTTTCATCCTTGTTTTAGTTAGCTTTCTCATTGCTATGACCAAAGCACCCCACAAGAACAACTTAGAGGAGGAAAGGTTTCCTGGGGCTCACAGTTTCAGAGGTTTCAGTCTATAGAACTAGCTCTGAAGCAAAAATGGCAGCTGCAGTGGTGGGAAGCATGGAGGGATGCTAATCTTGCATCATGGAGGCGGAAGCAGAGAGAATAAAAGAAGGGGAGAGGGACATAACCAACTCCCAAGTGGCCTGCTCCCTCAGCCACACCCTACCTGCCTAAATTGCCACCCGGTAAACGTATTTAAGTGATTAATCCATTGATGGATATATCCACTGGTGAGTTAGAACCTGCATGATTCAATGGACCTCTAAAAATTTTTGCTTTTCAGGGGACATTTTGGATCTAAACCATAACACTGCCTAAACTTCATATGAACTCAATTCTAGTACCTAAAACTAAAAGTTCACTGGCTAATACACTTACTCAAAGCATTCCTTAGAATCAAATGAGTCTTTATTTTTATCTACAGGAACTATAAAAATCTTCCAGAGTTTCCTACCTTTATTCTACCAGCTATTCTTATACATTCTCTTTTTCACATTTCTTGCTTTATGTTTTTCTCCTAACTCGTTACTTGTCTGCTTTTATGTCTGATCTCTCAAATCTTGTCTGTACTTCATGACCATATTTTAAACATCATCTCTTGCTAAAGCATGTCCCCATATTCTCAATTTAGCATGAGTTCTTATTCATTTGAGCTCCAAAGCAACTCTCTAGCATTTAAAATACACATGTAGCCTACTAGGATACAGTGTGTGTGTGTATGTGTGTGTGTGTGTGTGTGTGTGTGTGTGTGTGTGTGTGTGTGTTAGGTATTAGGGATTGAATACAGCAGCATTCTACCTCTGAACTACACCTCAAGCCCTAGTTTATTCTTTTATTTTGGAACAGGGTCTCACTAAGTTGTGGAGGGCCTCACTAAGTTGCTGAGGCTGACCTTGAACCTGTGATCCTCTTGTTTCAGCCTCCCAAGTACTGGGATTATAAGCATGTTTCACCACACCTGGCATAGTATATACATTTAAAACAACCTCAGAGATCAGTGTTTTTCATTATTACCACAAGGCAATGTCTAGATTAAAATTTAGACAACATGAAAATCCACTATTTAACTCTCTGACTTCCAGGTATATTTCATTATGCTATCCCATTATGATGTCATCCCTGGATATGTCTCACTCAACTTTTAGTCTCATATAGTACAAGTATCATACTTTGTATATTATAAATAGCCAACTAAAATGTGGTTAATTAAACTGCTTAGTTTAACATGAAGGTCTAGAAGTAGCAATGATTACTGATTGATTGGTACTATCTTAGTAAATATGTTCTGTCTATTCAAAGCAAATTCCCAATAGTTATTACTACAAATTTGTACCGAGTAAGCCATTCTATGCAACCTTTACAAAACAAAATAATTTGACAAAAAATATTTCAATATATAATTTCGACAAAGTAAGTACCACATGCAAAGAAGAGAAAGCTGCAGGAAATTAATATCACTTTCTCAAACACAGAAGTTGAATACTGGTTAATAAAATGGTACTCTCATGCTGTGAAATTAGACAGGGAGAAATTGGCATTAATAACATTTTTATCTAGAGAATTAGTCAGTTTTCATGTGACTATGCTACTTAAAATCTGAAACGAGAAAGGTTTGAAAGAGTTGTCACTACATCCTAAATAAAGAAAAAATCTGCAATAAAAACTAGATTTTAAGCCTTATCTCAAATTTGGCAAATATTATTAACATTAGTGACTTCTTATACATGAAGTTCTGCATGCCATAAAAAGGAGGGATGAGACTTCCCTCATTAATTTATTTAGGAATTGATGAAGAAAAAAGTGATACTTTCACAACGTTTTCTTAAGGCCCTGAAGTTAAAACATTCATCAAAACATACATACTCCAGCCCATTGATTTACTGATGAAGACTCTACTTCAATCTACAAAACACAATCATTCAGTTTAAGTTAAATTTTAAAAGTAACTACAATCTTTTATGCCTCTTTTGTGTTCTTTGAAAGGTCATTATTATAAAAAAAATCACCAATAAGCCTTCAAAATATATGGAAAGAACTTATATATACTTTAAATACCCTTCATGGATAACATTTTTTTCTGATTAATAAATGAACAATGAGAAGGCAATAGCAACTGAATAGGAGATAAGATACCATTCTTTCCTTGAATGTTATTCCAGGAATTTGTACTGATTTCAACACAGAAGTCTTTCTACATACTTAAACGTAGGGTGAGACCTGTTCTACCTGTTTTTTAAAGTTCATCTTTAACCTCTGGTTATTAACTCAGAAATAAATGCATCTGTTGTATTGTTGTTATCTTTTTCTATCTTCTACAAAGATGCAGAACCTCTGAATCATGTAGCTATTAGTCTGTGGTAAAACAGTCAAAACTGAGTCACAACTTCATGAAGATGTTTGATTACGTGCTTTGCTTCAAATGATCTTATGGAAACTACTACCACAGAGTAGATATTTAATTTGATGTATATATTTAAAACATTGTGCATAATAAGGAAAGGAGAGCTTCCATCTGAACTTACAGGGAATAATCCTAGTAGTCTCTACAAGATTTTTAGGCTATTTCAATTGAGGTCATATGTATATAGAGAGCTCATACATACAATAGTACAAGCCCTAAAATCTTCCTCAATAACATTATAAAATCTTTTGTCCTCAGAACAAATATTTCCTAGTATTCCTCTGTTATCTTGTATCTCTTTAAAAGGGCATAAGAAAACACCATTTGCTAATCCAATGAGATTTCTTCATTAGCAGAGGCTACTATTTGCATCAGTCTCATTGACCTCCTTGGGTCTGGAAACACTTACTGTTCTTTGCATTAGAAGAGGGGAGTCTGTTCCTTCCTCTTTAAAACTTGATTCCATACCGATTATATCCTCAATAATGTCCTCCATCTAGCAAAATATAATATATTTAAAATATTGTGCATAATGAGTAAAGGAGAGCTTCAATCTGAACTTACAGGGAATAATTCTAGTAATTGCTACACAATTTTTAGTCTATTTAGTCAATTTCAATTGAGGTGATATGTAAATCAAAGTCCAGAATATTTTAGAACTGAAAATAAGGCCGTTCTGATACTCTGGTTGGTTGCTTTTCCTTGCATCTGCTTCCATGGGTGCACAGGTGAAAGCTGGGCAAAGCACCTTGGACTACTCCCTTGGAAATCAGTATCTACATAAATAGTGTTGTCATGAAGTATTTTGTACCTAACTCCACACATTGAACATGTAGAAAGATGACTTCCTACAAAGATCATCTTTCCTTTAAAATGTCTTGATTGTCTCTAACAAGTAGATCTCCGAATGCTTATATCACCTTGTCGAATGACTGTAGTAACCGCAACAATTTAACAATAATCATTAAACAGTAATGAGACATGCCAAGCATTGTTTTTAAGTGCTTTGCAAATATCAACTTGTTTGATCTTCACAACAACCCATGGGGTAGATAATATTATCGTCTCTTTTATACAGATGAGGTAATCGAGAGAAGTTCAGAGCTTGTCCCAGATTAGATAGTTCCTGAGAAGTAGAGGCAGGATTGAACTCCTGGAACTGTGGTTCAATAGTCCTAGCCTCAATCAGCTTTCCATCTCATTCTCAGTTCCTTTCCAAAACAACCTTATTTCCTTCTGTAGAGAAGATTTAAGCTGAAGAAGATTTTAAAAGCTTACATTTTAAAAGACCATGCCTGCTTCTCATCCTCTCTCTCTCTCTCTCTCTCTCTCTCTCTCTCTCTCTCTCTCTCTCTCTCTCTCTCTCTGTTCTCTCTCCTCTCAGCTCTAGTTTTAAATCTCTTCTCACCCATTTTATTCTCTTGTATGAAATTTTAAACTATGATATAAACTCAAAGAGACAGTGCATGCTGAATTTATGTAATTCTAGTATTGTGAATTTCCCATGAAACAACCAGGAGCAAACTCTGGTAGATAAGGAAAGATATCTTATGATTCCAATTCTGTTATCTTCTAACCAAGAGTTTTGGCAAACCTAAATCAAGTGTTGAGAGATTTCTACTGAGATACTCTCAGAGATGATTTCCCAGTAAATCAAAACCACTTCATATACTATTAACTTAATAAACATTTATTAAACAATATTTATTTCGAAGTCTTGTTATTAGAACTGGAACTACAGCAATCAACAGTATAAAGTCCCTGTCCTCATGGATCTCAAACTCTATACAAACAGCAGAACCCACAGACTCAGAGGGCTGACCAAACTCATTATTCACTGACATAAACTTGCCAAAAATATAGAAATTCATGTTAGGAACTGGGCATATAAATATGAATGAAGTGTTGTATTCATATTAAAGAATTAATAGAAAAATAATTAATAGAGAAAATGAAGAAATTTAAATGAATACTTCGAATGTAGCATGTGCTGTGAAAGTACTCTAAGCGCAGTTTTTACCCGTATCGTATGTGTTGCTATGAAAACTCAGAGGCTGGGCACCAAATCCAGACAGAGAATCACCAGGGAAAGCACCTTAGAGAAGAAACCTGAAATCAGTTTTCAGAGTAAGCTGGAATTATTCACACATATGGTAGAGATTAAAAGAAAAATGAGGTAAGGGTAGAAGAAGGCAAAGCTGCCGCCACAGAAGACACTAGTGAATCCATATGGCTGAAGTGCAAAGCATCATGGGATGCCACATGACAAGGCTGGGCCAGGTGCAAGCATTCAGTGTGGAAGGGTCCTATGCATGGTGAGTACAAATTTGATTTTTTTTTCCTGTAAAGACACATGCTACAAAATGCTTCTTTTGATTTTATATGTGCCCATCTCAGAGATCTTTAATATCCAAGTTATTCTTAATTTCAATCATCATATACTGAATTTATGGATACTCTCACAGACTTATCCTGTGGTACACTTAAGATTTCTGAGTTCCTCTTTGAATTAATGAAATGTTCCCTGATATCACAGGAGGACAATGCTTAGGAAAAAGAAATATCAAAAGGTAGTAACAGTTGCCATCTCCTGAACTCCCCCCATTTTGCCTTGTGTATGGAACTTTTAAAAATACAAGCATCAACCAGGCATGGTGGCACATGCCTTTAATCCCAGTACTTAGGAGGCTGAGAGAGGAGGGCTGAAGATTTGAAGCCAGCCTCAGAAGTTTAGGGAGACCTTCCACAACTTAGTAAGACCCTTTTTCAAAATAAAATATAAAAGGACTGGGGGTGTAACTCAGAGGAAGAATGCCTCTGAGTTGAAGTCCCAATACCAAAAATAGATAAAATTCAAGCATCCAAACAATGCTTCAAGATATAGGAATGTGAGTTTGAAAGACTTTAAGGACAGAGACCCCATAGCTAGTGAATGGTGGTTATTTGCTATACTGTGTTTCCAAAGACTTGCTGCTTTGAGACGTGAACTCTTAGCACCAATCAAAAGATATTAGGAAATTACAACAGCACAGAATACAAACTATTAAAGACATTAATTCTGCAAATGATGGCACTATGTTATAATGTGTATATGATAAGTCAAATTCAAAGAGACCACACACTGATCAAAATGATTTCAGACCAAATAAAGCTATAATTAAATGGGCATCAATGATGATTGGAAGGCACTCTTGTGCACATAGTTTAAAATTCAATGATTAAAAAAATAGAAGAAAAAAATAACTGAAGCCATTGTTCACATTGCTCCCAGGCAACTGCCCCCACTGGAACATTCAACCCTTCCCAGCCATGCAGCTCCCTTTGAGGGCACTAAAGAACCACTAAAGGCACCACACTTCCTTTATATGTGCATGACTATTATTAAAGAAAAGGTAAGATGTGTGCCTAAGAAATCAAAGAAATGAAAAAAAAAAACCAGAAGATTGATACATGTTTTGTATCCTTCTAAATTTAGAAAGCATATTATATAACATGTTATATGACTCATTTTCTGGGTTTTTCATAAAATTGACTGGTATACTCATATCCTTGGAGATTTGTTTTTTTCTTTTAAAAATAAATCTTTTGCACAAGAATATGAATTTTGGAAGACATATCTGTAAGATGAATTGTATTGGGTGGAGTTCTAATACTTACTATACAGATGATTTTCATCCTACATATATTTTTATGATCTTCACAGAATGAATAGAGAAGGTGGTTCTACATTCCATTTTTTAAATTACTTTATATACTCACTATTGAAGTTTAAGTAAATATACATGTAGAGATTTACAGCCAATTTTAGATATCAGAAAGTCCTATTGGGTGGTTGTTTTATATTTCATTAAATAACTTACCAGATCCTTATTCATTTCTCTTTTTCAGATTAATATAAAATTTGTTTTAAAAACCTTCCTATATTATTTAGATTCAGAAAATGGGATTCTGAGCACTCTTCTTTTGTGCTTGGAGGCCTCAGACTTAATAGTGAAAACATAAACCTGAAATCAGTAGTACTCATCAGAAATTTAGATTGAGAGATTAAATCAGGGAGATCATAGAAACATGGATCTAACAAATAAAATGAGAAAAAGTAAAAAGAAAAGAAAGCTCAGTAGTTATCAGTGTAGTTTTTCCACACTGGGATATTAAAAGTCTTCCAAGTTCTAGTTGTCTCCGAGTTCTATTCTTTCCTCAATATTTTTTGAAACTTCATTTAGAAACAAATAACAATAAATATGAACTCATGAAGCCAGACATTCTTATTTTATATCCTCAGCACCACTAAATTCCTGTTATTTAGGATGTAGTAGGCAAGATTGTGTCAAAAATAGAAGTCATTATATTGAAAATTAAAAGTAAAAATTGAGATATAATTCCATGAAATATTAAGTACAATAAGATTATTAGTTCTATTCTAATGAATATTTTAGAGCACAAATTTATTGCTAGTTAAATAATTTATGCCTGTTTTATATTAGTAGTTATTTAAGACATTATAACTATTGATAAATATTTTGACTAAAGGCACTCAGGAAACATTTACAATTAGAATTAAATCTTCTAAACATGTATTACTGTTAGTGCCTATTTTGGCTCTCATTGGTATCTAATTGAAGTGAATCCTAAAAAATGAATTGTTACAATTCATTATGCATATTAATGTATATATAATTTGTGATTGTATATTAATTCATCTGAAACATATTTCTCTTGTTAAATTAATTTGCATTTGGAATGTTTACAGTAAAGGTGTTGACTTTTCTCAAAAACTGATGATATAGCTTTCACAACCAGCCATTAGACATACATGCCATTCCTCACTGCCATCTTCATTCCCAAGTGTTAGTAACTTGGTGAGCGGGTTTCCTGTGAGGCCAGCATCACTGTCTGGACTCCTGCATCCATGCTGTGCGAGGAGCACACAGCTTGGCCCTGGAGGGTGTGACTGTTTGATAGTCTGGTGGATGATTTGGTGGTCAAGGGTCATGAAGGGTTTGACTTGTCTCTGGCTGTTGTGTAGCTGAGGCCTTGTAGGACTTTCCAGGTGTGCTGGGACCTGTGGAATCAAAATCAAACAAATACATTGTTGGAGCATCATCTGGTAAATCAGAGTCCGCCTTCCAGCTGTAGAATCTTAACAACAAACACACTAGAACATCCAGTTTCTCCCAGATCTGTGGTCTGTGCTTTTGTCCTATGCCCCAAACATTTTTAATGGATTGTGGTTCTTAAGATGTAATTTCTTAAGATATTTCTAAAATATCTTCAATGCTAACCAGATTTTTAAAGGGAATACTCTAACAATTGTAAATAACTATAGAAGCAGCAATACTTCTTAAGGGTCTAGAAAAGAAAAGCCTAATATAATAGAAGGAAAATGTAGCTGATTATATAATATACATTCATTGGGTTCCTTTGTATTATACATAATCTATGGAATATAATAAAAATTTTTTCCTAAAAAAATTTAAAACTTATCCATGAAGTAGCAGAAGCTAAAAGCATATATTTAATATTAAGTGTGATCCGCTATGAATGGTGAAAATCTAGGTGATTTTTTCTACTATTCTGTTCCAAAGTTTCTATACTGAGCCTAGTTTTATTTTGTAAAAATCTTATTTTAAAACCATTCCATATTCTAACTTACAATAACAATAAATTAGTAACATCATTACTATAAAGTGACAGATAAAAGCATACTGAAAAAAATCTAACCATTGCCATGTGCCAGATAAACAAATACCTCATCTTTTGAAATCTCTTTTACGAAACATACTATTAAAATTCTGGGCATCATTGGTCTAGTTATCAAAGTTAATGTTATAATATCATCTGTAAAAGGACAATTTTAAGCATCTCAAGCTTTCCCTTTAAAAGCCTATGAATGTAGGATTGCTTGCCAGTTGCCTTTATATTTACTATGCTGTGATGTGGCTTCTAATAAATTTTCCTCAAGTGGCCTATATATAAACCTATTTAATATTTCCCTCATGTTAAACAATAGCAAAGATTGCTGTACAGTGCTTATTTTTCTTTTTATTTCATTTATACAAACTACTCCTTAAATCCCTTAACATGCATTAGCCCAGATAAATAGCCTTCACAAAGTATTTTGCATTTAAATTAGCTGGTTTGGGGTACAATATTGTAGTAGTTACTTTAGTTTAATTCTGTTATGCTGACATTTTTAGCATTATTTTAATTGTACTACCATAAAATAATTTTTCAGTCATATAAAAAAGATTAAGATTGGTAATAAAGATTACACATATTACTAATTATATTGTTATGAGCTTTAAAGTTGTAAAATAACATTTCATTAAAATTCCAGTGGTGATTTTTTTAAACGGTTGCTATTTAGCTTATCCCAGTTTTAAGTTAATCTCTCTTAATCTGTATAAATTTACAAAATATGTTATAAATAACACTTTCAGTTCCACAAATATGAATGATCTTTTACACTGTATAACTGAGTACTAAAGAATATTGTATAGTGACAAATAAAAAATATCTCTTATCCTAAGAAAAGCATGTTGAATCAGAATTTACAACATTTGTTAAGTCAGTCTTCACTATTCACCCATTGACTCTAAAAGCATATATTGGAATTCATGTTTTCATGTTACATCAAGAGTACAAGAGAACTTGTAGATGTGGTCCCAGGGTTCTAGAAGCTATTAACCTATTAGTATTAATGTCAACTATGACATTAGCAGCAATGACAATAGCAGTAAAAATTATAAGAGGTGATAGATACTATGCTAAGCATATATTATTTTATTTTATTCTTTTAATAAACTTAGAAATAGTACCATTAGTATCCCCACTGCTCCATATACATAAAGTAACTGAGGTTTAGAAAGGTTAAGTGACATGCCTATTATCACTCAGTCAGTGAAGGATGGAACTGGAATACAGAGCCTGCCTTCCTAAAAAGTTCAATAATAATGCAATGAGTTTAAAATGTCACTTAAAAGGTGTTTAAAAATATATATTGGTAGAGAAAGTTATTAAAAGCCAAATGTTGGAAAGAGATTGTTTTTCACAGGGAGCAAAGGAAAGAAAATCTCAAGTAGAAAAAAATCAAGATGAAACAAGACAAGAAATTAGAAGATAGTCAAAAATCTTCATCATGCAAAACAACTCACAAAAATGTGTTTTCTTTTTCAAAGTAAGATTAACATTTCCTCTTCAGGTGACTCAATACAGAGGTAGAATAAAATATAAAATGAAACCAACTCTAATTCTTACTAAACTCTTGACTATAAGGAATTTAAAAAGGTTAACAGGCAAAAGTGGAGACCTTTTTAAAACCTATATATACAACATTTATAAACTAAGCGGAAGATTCTAAAAGCTTCATGGAGCAAGGCAACATTCAATGAAATATTATTACACCATTTCTCTTAAAATCTGTGACTTTTCCAATTATGGACTGATATCAGAGCAATGGAACAACTCAGTATAAAACACTAGTTAAACCATGTGCAGCTAATTTTAAAATGCTTTAAAATTGTCACATTTTAAAGATACAAAAATCTGTTGGATTTTTTTTACTAAATATCACAGTATATTGTGGGATAAAATAAATTATAGGCTTCTTTAAATCTTTTATTCAGTTAATCAAGAAATACTTTTTGAGTATCATTTTTTGTGTATGTGGGCTCTTGAGCAATCACTGAAGGTAAAAGATACATCATCTCTGCCCTCCAAGGGTTTACACTCTAGTCAAGTATGGATAGGGATGAAGAAAATAATTCACCAAAGGCAAGAACTGTATTTATCTTGCTGGCTGCTCTACTGTCATATTTTCTGTACATAGCCCAAAAAGCCACACATATCAGACATTAAAAAATTATTTTCATATGTGTAGAATTAAAGAATGAAAGAATGAGTCATTACAATGCAGTGCGTGAGTACTATGGTGACCACAGAGAGCTTTGGGAATCCACTGGAAATTCAAATTAACCACAATCAGAATATTGAAGTCTACTTAGAAAGCTAGAGCAGATAGCATCTATAGATTGTGGTCAGTCTCATTGGACTGTCAAAAAGATGAAGACCATTAAAATAAGGGAACATTTTTATATTAAAAATAAATAAATCAGCCGGGCGTGGTGGCGCACGCTTGTAATCCCAGCATTCGGGAGGCTGAGACCGGAGGATCCGGGTTCGAGGCCAGCCTCAGCTGCCTAGTGAGGCACTCCACAACTTAGCGAGACCCAGTTTCAAAATAAAGTATAAAAAATAGGGCTGGGGGGTGTAGCTCAGAGGTAGAATGCCCCTGAGTTCAATCCCCAGTACTGCAAATAAATAAATAAATAAATAAATCATACTTCCAGAACTCTGAATTATGTCTTAACATAAGTACCTTAATTTGCTATTATAAACTAAAAGTATATTCAAAGCTTCCCCTCCTCGCGCAGCTTACTAAAGGCTTACTTACAGTGGTTTTGATTAATATGCTCATTTTTAATGCAGTACATTATATCTATATATCAAAAATTACAAGGCATACTAAAAGGCAAAACACAAACAAACACAAACACCAGTTTGAAGATACAGAGCAAGTAGCAGAACCAGACTGAGATATGGAAGGGAAGTTGAAATTATCAGACTGGGAATTTAAAACAACTATGGTTAATATGCTAAAGGTACCAATCGATAGAGTAGATGACATGCAAGAACAGATCGACAATGTAAACAGAGCAATAGAAATTTCAGTAAAGAACCTAAAAGAAATTCTAGAGATTAAAAAAATGTTAATAAAAATAAGACTATCTTTGATAGGCTTATTAGTAGATGGATAAAACTGAATTAAGAAAAACAGAGCTTGAGGATTCCTCAATGAGAACCTCAAAGACTGAAATGCAAATAGAAATAAAATAATGAAAAAATCCAAATATTGAAGAGCTGTGGGACAATTATGAAAAGCATAACATATGTATCATGAAAATATGAACAAATTAGAGCAATATTTAGAGTACAATAATGACTAAAAAAAAATCCAAATTAATGTCAGTCACA
Source organism: Graphiurus murinus (assembly GCA_004027655.1). Taxonomy (NCBI): domain Eukaryota; kingdom Metazoa; phylum Chordata; class Mammalia; order Rodentia; family Gliridae; genus Graphiurus; species Graphiurus murinus. The sequence continues at coordinate 109,666 of PVLC010002565.1, forward strand.
AAACTACAGATCCAGAAAGCTCAGTAAATAGCAAGAAGAATAAATATAAGAAAACAAAGAAAGGAAAGGATAGGAAAAGAAAGGAAAGAGAAAGAAAGGGAAAGAAACAAACTATTCCTGGGTTTTTCATATTCAAACTATAAAAACTCAATACAAAGAAAAAACTGAAAGAAACCAGAAGGAGAAGAACACTTCCCCTATAGAGGAGAAAAAATGAGAAATATGTATGACTTCTCCTCAGAAACTATGCTGGCAAGTGGACAATGGAGTGAAATATTTAACATGCTAAGAGAGTAAAGACAACAAACTAGAATTCTTTATCCTGTGAAATTCTCTCCCAAATTGAAACAACAATAAGAGTTTTTCTCAAACAAACAAAAATTGAGGGAATTTGCTCACAGTAGACATGCCTTACAAGAAGATTCAGGGGAAATTCTTCAGCAGGAAGGCAAATGATGTAGGTCAAAAACGCAAACCAACATGAAGAAAAAAAGAGTATCAGACAAGGAATAAATGAAGGTAAAACAAAATCAATTATTTTTCTTATTTTTAACTAATCTAACACATAACATCATTTTCAAATTAATAATATCAAAGTGTATTGATTATATATGCTTATATGTATGCATGTATATATAGATATATATTCTCATGAGTAAATGAGTGAAAGCAATGATATAAGCAAAAGGAGGAAGTAGGATTATTTCGTTACTATTTGTTACTACAATGCAAATGCATTACCCGTTAATTAGTTTATTTAAAAGTGGACTTTTATTAGCTGTAAGTATACACTGCAAATGCTGGAACACCTACTAAAAAGGGTTAAAAAGAAATATAACTGAGAAGCTAAGAAAAGATAAAAAATGAAATTATAGTAAAATACTCAATTAAAACCACAAGGATGGAAAAATGATGAAAGACAAAAAAAGGAACAAAATAAGGGTACAAAATAAATATAGTGACAAATATAGTAGAAATTAATTCAACTATATTGATATCTGCTTTAAAAATCAATAGCCTAAGTGTACCCACTAAAAAAGAATAAGAATTCTACTTATAGAGTAAAAGAAAATGAATGTTAAAACATATATTATGATAACACTAATCCAAAAATTTCAGGACTATCATTATTTCAGACAGGGCAGACCTCAGGTTAAGGGAAGTTAAAAAGGATAAAGGAGACATTACACAATAATAAGGAATCAATTCTCCAAGAAGACATTACAGTTCTTAATGTGTACATATCTAAAAATAGAATGACAAAATACATATGGTAAAAATTGATAGAAATACAAGAAGAAAGAGATGAAGAGATGAAGTCTTCAACCTCTTGATATCAGAAATGAATGGATCCAGCAGGCAGAAAATCAGTAAGGAGATCATTGAAATCAGCAACATTATCAAACAATTAAATATAACTGACATCTATAAACTGGTTCTTCCAAAAATAAAAACAGAATACACATTTTCCTCAAACTCATTAAACAGACCACATTTGGGACCATAAAATACCTTAACAAATTTAAAGAAATATAAATCATACAATGTCTACTCTCAGACAACAGAATTGCACAGGAAATCTCATAACAGATAGCTAAATACAAAAATACTGAGAAACATACTTCTAAATTACATAAGCCAAATAATCTTGAGGATTTTGAAATATTTTAAATGAAAATAAAAACACAACTTTCAAATTTTGTGGGACATAGCAAAAGCAGTGCTTATAAGAGCATTTATAACATTTTTGCATATATTATAAAAGAAAAATATCTAAAATAAAAAGTTTAACCTTCCAACTATGTGCAGTTACACACACATGTAGACTCAGTTCTTCAGGAGATTAAGATAACTTAAATTTATGGGTTTGAGACATAGCAAGACCTATCTCAAAAAAAAAAAAAAAAAACCAGCATAAAAACTAAACTTCCAACTTAGGAAACTAGAAATAGTAGATCAAAGTGAAGCCAAAATAAATAGGATAAAATAATCACATAATTAATGTAAGAGTCAATGAAGGTGAAAACAGGAAATAAATAGGAAAAATAAATCAAAACCTGGTTCTATGAAAAAGTCAGTAAAATTCAGTAAGCCTCTAGCTAGTTTAATTTGGGGAAAAGAGAGGATAGAAGTTATTAATTAAAAAAACAAAGTCAGGCATGTGGTGCATGCCTGTATTCCAGCTACTTGGAGTAGGAAGATTTCTTGAACCCATGAGTGTAAAACAGCCTGAGCAACAGTGAGATCTCATATCAAATAAAAAAGAAAAGGAAAGGAAAAAGGGACATCACTATAGAATTCACTGACATTAAAAGGATAATAATTCGATGAACAACTCCATCCCCACTAATTTGATAACCTAGATAAAATTAACCAATTCCTTGAAAAATACAACATGCCAAAATGCACAAAAATGAAAACAATCTATGAGAACTATATCTATTAAGGAAATTTAATTAATAACTATCTCCCCAGAGAGCACTACTCCCAAATGGGTTAATGGGTGATGTCTGCCAAACTTTTAAGGAAAATATACTAATTCACTATAAATTAATTTGGAAATTAGAAGCAGAGA